>VMBQ01004332.1:0-84459 GCA_007657795.1 Dreissena rostriformis | reverse complement strand
ATCGAATACATCGACGGTGAAGTGAGACTTCTTTTCCACGCCAATGTTCGAGTTAGTTTGAAACAAAGTATTGTGAACATACACGAGACTTCGAATGTTAAAAGTTTCTAAGATACTTTCGATTATATATACATAGTAAGGTGTATACTAATATTATTGTATCCGATTATATGACGTTACAATTGGAAATAAAGGCACTGTTATTGAGTAATTGCACTTTGTTTGCTTGTAAAACTTAAAGAATATCACACAAAAACAAATCGTTTTTTTATTATTCAACATAAGTTTGAATGGCAAATCTATTTTTAAATCAAAAGCCTTCAAAAATGTCTCACAAATAAAAAATAAATCTATAGGCAGTACTATAAAGGGTCTGTTGGTTTATCTGGAACAAACATTATTGTATGCATTATCAAAGAATTTGGTGGTTATACAGTATATATAAGACGCCCTCTGGGAAAACGGGGCTAAATGCTTTAATTGTATTTTTCGTTTAAAGGAAGAATCTTCTGATCCAAAATCCAGTTTAGGCGGAAAGTGTCGGCCCTGATCAGCCTGTGCGGACTGCACAGGTTCATCTGGGGCGACACTAAACGCACATGCATTAACCGCCGTTTTCCCAGAGTGAGGCTCACTTTGTTACACAGGAAGAGCCGGAGGAGAGCCAACACGTGAGGAGTACATCTTCCCATGCCTGCGGCGTGTGTGGAAAGGCCATCTGGTTTCTTCACAACCGGGAAAATACAAGGCCTACAAAAACGTAAGATGGATTGTCTTTCTTTGTATTGTATTTTTTTAAATATATTTCCTCATCTTAATATATTATTTTTATCCGCATCTCTGAGATATGTTAAGTTGGCGAATTTATTGCAAACACCAGTCATGTTATATGACCTGTAGGTTTCGCATGGTTCATATTGCATCTGATTATAAATGTCATTTTGTGTGTGCTGAAATTTTAAATTTTGAGTTGAAATAAAAAGAATTGTCAATAGGTGCGTAGACTTTCGGTACATATGGAAAAAAACAATTTACCGTTGCTCTGTAAAGAATTAAAGTTTATTTGGCCCGTTATAGAATAAAACCATACAACAGTTTTATTTATGTACGTTTAAAATGATGTTAAGTGTATTTTCAATTATATTTCGGTACATCGTTATGTTTTAGAAGACTGGTGTCATCAACGATCAAGATATTAATGTTGCACCGATAAAGGCGTTGGAATTAACGTGGTATTGGAATCGTACTCAAAAACCAGCTGGAAATGAGGGAAAATAAGTACCGTGTATTGATGGGAATCAAAGTTTAGTAGACCTGAACAATACACAGTAGTTTGATAATTGTTAGATTATGAAAGAAAAAGAAAACGAACATTTTCGTCTTCAGTCAAATAGCGGTTATTGGGATATAACATTAATTTGTAAATTACATAATATTATGTATGTTTTGTACCGTATAATTTTCATTAAATATGATATATTGAACGTTAACTGAACAGTTTGTATGTTAAGATATGCATTTTACGAATATTGTATTGTTAAAACATGGTTTAGCCATAACCGCTTAGTTACAGCATCGTTAGATTTTGATTTCAGCTATTAATTTATTTAAAGAATTTATGTTATTACTTTGTTTGTTTGTGTGTTGAGAAATACTCGTTTAAAAAGGGCTATGCAACAATTAAATACATAGCAATAATACCAGGGAACAAATAACATGTTGGAAGTATGATTTATTTCACATACATTATATGCATACTACACTACTTTACGACAACTTATACTGCAAAGAATCGAATCTTATTTGATGGCTCAATAGCGGAAATAAATTGGTTTGATGAGGTATCGCTGAATTGAAGTAACTGCTGAAGCGCTGAAGGTTTATTATACAGATAAAATGGGCAAAATGTCAAGAACAACAACAACATCAATAACATCAATATCAGCTATAAAGCTTGCTTTAAAACGAGTTCGCATACTTAAATAACTAGATACATTTCAAATACGGTTGGATGAGACTGCTGTACGTGTAAATTAACAAAGAAAACCAATTATAGAATTACCTTTTTAATAACTGAAATATGTGGTTGAAATAGTTAGATTTTCATCGTTTGACTGGTCACATAGCTTTAATAAAAACGATTTCTTAGCATTCATGTTATATTATTCATTTGACTGGAGATCACTTTTACCACTGGTGTGTAAATTGTATATGGAACGCTTTACGATGGCCTGAATTTCACAATTTCAACTATTATCAATGATTTTAGTAAATTTTGACACAATCATTTTTAAAGTACACGTTGCCAACATTCAGATCAAATGAAAATAAGACCATTGACCCAAGTTTTATTTCATAAGATTTTTTACTTCTTTGTGGAGACATGGAACAAGTAGTATTCTTCGTGATTTTCATGCTAGAACTTGAACATTTTCAGATGCCATACATGATATATATATATTAATGTGACGACAGACTGCATGAAAGATAACGTAAATATTGACGAGTTAAATTGACGTAGTACCGATAGCATAAACGATAACTTTGTTCGAAATTAACTTCTTACTGCAAATGGTCCTATCATTTTGCATAAATTAGGAGATTTAGAAAAGAAAAAAGCGACCAACAACTAGTAGTTGCTAGTGAGTTATATATTTTGTTCGTTTTAATTAAATAATCATATTTGAGATTATAATATATGCGTAGCAATACTAATAAACCGAAAACATTTTATCGATTGTAAAAGAAGAATTAGTGCAAGCTCGAACTGTAGGTGGTGGGATGGCTATTTCTCAACCCATTTATGCCTTGGTCGACTCTCCCATCCTTCTAAATTTGATCAATTTATTTCCAAAATTAGGGATGTCTAGAATATTTTTTTCTATATTGAGAATATTTCTTACAGAAATTCCGTTAAGCAAACAGCGCAGACCCTGATGAGACGCCGCATCATGCGACGTCTCATCTGGGTCTACGCTGTTTGCCAAGGCCTTTTTTTCTTGACGCTAGGCATAAATGGGTTAAATAAGGGTCGCCAGAAGGCATCTTCTACAACAGACACAATCGACGCATATACCAACGCTCAAGAGTAAAAACCGTGGGCAAGGTTTTACGTTTAACTGGGTATGCAAAACAACTATTTAAATGTTATGTAAAGACAAAAAATATCTTTAACAACGATATACGGCGTTGATTTTGGTCGGTGTTTATGAACGATCAAAAGTTATATCTATGAGATAAAAAATAGCGAATGCCTTTTTTCTGCGCAGTTCTTATCTGCATCACACGCAAATAAATTACGGGGTGTTGCGCCAGATTTCGTAGCTTATTTCGCTTTATAAGATAGTATTACTAAGATATCTATATTTACAGAATAGAAAAACACAAGAAGCATGAAAATAAATGAAAGCATATAGGTCAGCCGGCAACACTCGAATCTTATTTGATTCCATTATTAATAACATCGTGAATCATCGTGCTCATGCTTAATAAATTGGTCTAAATGGATAAATATTTCTAATTAAATTATTCAAAATTGGTCCTTATCATGCAATTGTTAAAAACACATTAAAAATCTATGATTGACATACCATAATAATATCGCCGAATATCTTTATTTAGTATCTTTCTGATCAAAATAAACTTCAAGTGCACATAGTTTACGCGATAGCGTTTATATAACGATTTCTGTAACTGACCGCAAACTGACCTTGATACCTTGCGGGTTGGAATGCAATGGATTTAAGTGAGGTATCAATTCCACTGCTGGAACGACGGCTTGTTTAAAGCTGTTAACATTTACGTGTTTAACGGTCAATTTCGAAAACAATTTTAAATATTTTCGTCAAAGCCTATATTAGGTTACTGAACAACAATACTTATATGATCTAAAATTTATGAATTTTTACTATTTATTATGATATTGATAATACAACACAAGCTGACATGCAATCCGTTGCTTTATCAGCGACTTCATTTGTTGACTGCTACACTGGGATACAACGGCCAATACAAAGCCTCACCTGAAGTTTAAACGTGAACTGATTCGTGGTATAAAATCAATTATGTTTGTCGGTTTGTCTGTATTGAAATATCTATTACCTTATATGAGAATATGAAATTTTAATTGTTTTCAATTACATCCACAGTTAACGTTAATGAAGCTCTTATTGTAAATTAATAACGTGAAAGCTAAAATAAAACAAATGAAACGAAACAAACATACGTCTGACATCATCCGCTTGTCTTTAATCTATGACTTCTGAACAAATTGGCCTATTTAATTAAGGGCCTTAAACAAATCGACACTAAACGATAACATTTTTAAGTTAAGAGAGTGAAGTATCACCATGTCGCTTTACCAAATAACCTTACAATTACAAATACGATCTATGCTAATCATACTTGAAATAACGTGTATTTCCTTTGTAGAATTGGCCCAGTTTCCATAAAACTGCCCAACGTCTGAGGCTTACTTTTCGGTGGATTATTAAACTGAATTACGAACTTTTGTTTACCGGTCGGCAGTGCAGAGGATTTCGTCTATGACGTCAGCTGAGGATGCAAAAAAAAAGAACTTTCTATAAAAGTTCTTTTTTGTGATGTGCATATAGCTTCATTGTCACCCACTTACACATTCATTTACAGAAGATATTGTAAACACTTTCATTTTGAATTCATCTACTTTTGCATTTTAGAAAAAATATTCTCACTAAATCTTACAAATGATTTTTAACAATATATAGTTATTATCGTAATATTGAATGAAGTAATGTCATTTCAAGATGTTTATAAAGTTACCGATCCTGCATTCTCAACGTACCCGTGTTGGTGGTGTATGGTTCAGTGCTCGCCTTAGTGGGTCTTGTATTATACGCCGTAACTGTGGACAAACAGTGTGGCCCTTATCTATCTGGGGTCATAAGCAACTCAAATCGGCTGACTAGCTTTATATTACAATTAGTTGACAGGTGACTTTATAAACTATAATCTTAATACAAATCGAACGTCTGTTTTATTGTACCAGATTCGGTTTTGTTCCTATACAAACGCGGGATTTCTGTAAAATATTTGGGATATTTGAATTCGATGTCAAGTTTGTTTTTATAAGAAGATATTCATCTTTATGTCAATTTTCTAACCGTTTATTCTATATTTACTTCGTGGTATATCGCTTTGTAGTCCGTGCATATTTCAGTGGGTGCCATACTTTGACACGAAGGTATTCCGTAAGAAAATCGGTATAGATTTAGTGGCTCCCTCAGGTCGAAAAGGAGCATATAGTATCGGCACACTGGCCTCCAATTAAGTATCGACACATTGGTAAAGCATTCTCTAAATTACGAACGTCTTAAAGATTCAGTAAATGTATTCGGTAGCTCTCTCAAACGTATAGAACCAGATCTCATGTGATAACAACCATGAGTATAATCTTGCCACAATGGTATATTATGATCTTAAAATGATCGTATTGATTTAAAACGTATTCCGAACGTTTAAGGTATGAGAATGACAACATTTCAAATATAAAATACAGAGCTTACATGTATACCTATGTTAAATGTTTTAATTGATAACTACAACGAAATACTAAGACCGTGTTAGCAAAAATTCATGTTTATATTAAACGGATATTTAGCATGGGTTTGTGTTTTACTAAATTTTGATTTATATTTGTTTGTTTTGTTGTAGTGTTTTCCAGTAATTTGTCATCAGGGATGAATTCGTTATCTGCTTACACGCTGAAGAACGTTCTGCTAACTGTTATTAAAAGGAGAAGCCGTATTAAAATGAAAATTAAGTTGATCCAAATAAAGGAAATACTGCTGCTAAACGAATATAAGTCCATATGATATAATACAATTATCTACACTTAAACTGTCCAATTTAGATGCTGATTTTGTTCAAACCATTACATTGGCCATGTACATTATAGCGCAGATACATGCTCATAATATATTGACACAATAATTTATACACTACCATTCAACTTGCGTGGTTTATAGAAAAGTACTCTTTTCCCGTCTTTTCATCCGTCTGTCCGTCATACCGTAGCATTTTTGTATCCTCTTCATGTCACCCATACCATATGAAGAATTTCTCGAAACCTGGCGCAACTCTTTAAAACAATGTGCCGAAGACATAAGTCGGTAATTTCCACTAAAAGTAATGACTACTCTTGAATATTCAAGAATGATTGAGCATGCATTTGTGTGTTGTTTTTTTTACTTGTCATGTGAAGGATGTTTATAAAACTTGCCTCAAATATGTATGACATTGAGGAAAAATGAACAAGGCGTACGCAGTCAGCCGCCTCTTCGTTAGGAAGACCTCGTAATATTCGAAACGACTACAGCGGGGATACACATAAACTGTGAAATACATTGTCATTTGTATATGTTTACTTGCAGCATTTCTGTTTGGACCCCTTGAGTTGAGAATATTTAATTAAAACCTTTCCAGGACCAGTTACGCAGGTTGGCGTATTTCCATTCAGGCACAATAATAGTGCGCTCTTCAATGCTCAATCATGCTCCCCATGTTTATCTTAAGGGCAATACAAGTTGATATGCATTCATTTGAATACTAATTTATATGACATTATGTGTGTATGCCCAGATCACATATAAGATAAAAATACACAAAAGGCATTCACAGGAGAAATACATGTATTAACACCATTGTTTGTTTTTTCCATTTACACTCTAAATTTCATACTAAAACAAAATATAACATATACTGATACACATAGTGTTTTTAGAGTTACAGGAGGCCCGCTGACAGACGTGCCCTTTTTGGAGCTGTTATATCACAACCTAACTGGGTTGAAAATTTGACATTTATATTACCTCTTGTAGCTTTATTTCCACAAGCTAACATGGTTGTAAGTAGGACAGTTATATTTTTTAATATGTTATATGCCAACAATAAAACTGGGTTGTAAGTAGAAAAGATATGTTCTTACATTAGAAAATATGTCCACGAGTGTACTGGAATATAAATAAAAAAGGAGAGCGGTTTGTTTTTTCTTTATGATATATTTCCACAATCTTAACGAAGTGTGTATGTGTATTACGAAGTCTATGAATTCATTCCGCGCCTGAGGCTGCATTATGTGAAGACCCGTGGTGTGTCCTAACACTCCTACCCAATTTGCGTACTGTGTGTACGAATGTTGGGACGAATTTTGAATTACAACTGCATTTTACAGCTATTCAGTTGTTAATGTAAGATTTTCAATTAAAATGTAGTCTTGTATTGTGGAAGGGGGAGGGGGAATCCGGAGTACCCAGAGNGTTTGGACCCCTTGAGTTGAGAATATTTAATTAAAACCTTTCCAGGACCAGTTACGCAGGTTGGCGTATTTCCATTCAGGAACAATAATAGTGCGCTCTTTAATGCTCAACCATGCCCACCATGTCTATCTTAAGGGCAATAGAAGTTGATATGCATTCATTTGAATACTTCTTTATATGGCATTATGTGTGCATGCCCAGATCACATATAAAATAAAAATACACAGAAGGCATTCACAGGAGAAATACATGTATTAACAGACAGACAGACAGACAGACAGACATAAAGACATTTTATTTGACTTGCACAATGTACATCGTCAACATCACATGTGGTTAGATTTGATATATGTCAACATGTATATGCGCAGAAATCAAGTGTCAACAAAATGAATATTTACAAAACAAATATATACAGAAGTACAGAGGATGAACAATTAGAAAATTATGTTATACGATTTAACAAATTCAATCTAATACTCAATGATTCCTTAATAAACAAACACAGTTTTATTAAATCAGACCTATTGGTTGATTGTAGCAATTGTACATACTTAATAACATATGGATTATTATATAAATATTTTTTTATGTAACACCATGGTTTCTTTTTTCCATTTACACTCTAAATTTTATACTAAAACAAAATATAACATATAGTGTTTTTAGAGTAACAGGAGGCCCGCTGACAGACGTGCNACGTAACTCATTGCTAAAGGAACGTACCTGTTCATCTTAGAACTATATTACATGATTATTACAATTTGCTTCATATTACGCCATGAAACCTCGGGTATTCGTCACTTTAATGTTAAAATTTCATGTTTAATAACTAGCTTTGCACGTAATTCTTGAGGTGCATTACTGTAAATATATTCTTTAGGAAATTGAATGAAATTTGTACAAGATCCCTTAACAAAAGTTCGTATATTAGTCAACATCTTGCCAAAACGAATTATTTTAAAGATTTAAAACAAACATTTTTACTCTGCAAACAAGATTCTTGATATATCTAGTTAAACACATTTTGATTGACTTAAGAAGAGGTTTGCCATTTTAAATAAGATAAATTAAATGTACTTATTTTAGAATTCATGAGTGCGTACTCATAATAATCATATACACGTGATTTGTCTGGCTCGCGTAAACAAAGAATATCAAATATCTCGGGGCCAGAGAATGAATTACGTAATCTTCAATTTAATACGTAATGAAAGACATAGAGGATATTTGTTCATGTCAGTGTAACATCGTTTGTTATTTCACGAGTGATCATAGAAAATATATTTTCACGAGTTGCGCAGCCACGAGTGAAAATATTATTTTTCTATGATCACGAGTGAAATAACATACGATCTTACACTGACATGAACAAATTTTCTGTTTCTTTTATGCTCCTTTTTCAATAAAATAATTATAATTTCCCTTTCGCTGAAAAGTGACCTCTCTACCGTGGCGTGCCTCAAGACATTGAAATGACGTCATTTTTGACGTGATTTTGTTGACGAAATGAAGTCATTATTCAAGGAAAATTCTTCAATTAAACTCTTTATCAATGTAAATAAACGGTAAAAAAAGCATAAATCTTGATATGATAATCTAAAAATAGAAAAAGAAATTCCGAAAATTTGTTCTTTTCACCGGCGAAAAGAACAATTTTGTTCTTTTCACTGCTGTTATTTCACTGCAGAAATGTCATATTTTATCATTAGGTATAAAAGACAAATATTTCTTTATGAGGCATTTGGCCTCAACATTTCCCGTGGCATTCAGTGGCTACAACATCGCTCGGGATATTTATTGGTAACAAATGCCAAGTTAACTATTTACAATTCTTAGTCTGAACTCCTCAGGGACAGTGTCTTACAATAAAAGAGGAATATTTGACACAATGTTGACATCACCAGGAGCGAAATTCTCGCATTTGATTAAGGCGAATTAATACTTGTAAATGACGTTAACGTCCATACATGAAATTGCATGCCAATCAGTCCCGGATTACCCATAAGGCAGAGTAGACAATTTCCCATTGGCCCCGCTAATTTAAGGGCCCCCATGAGACCGTGACGAAAGATGTTTTACGTCAATATACAGACTACAGTGATTGTTTACTTAAATTCTTAATCTAATAATTATAATATCGTATTGCCATTACGTTATTATAATGACATTTTAAACCTATAAAAGACATTATCACATTTTATGTCTTGCTAGCCTTTGCACAGGTAGGCTAATTTAAACGAGTGATATCGACTGGCCACTGGCTTTTTAGTAGGCACTTGGCCGACTAGGAGCTTGTGGCGTGGGCCCCAAACGTTTTACTGTCTATGGGCTTCCAGATGCTTAATCCGGCACTGATGCAAATACATAGCATGATTTGCTTAAACATTACATAACATTAATATATATGACACGAGATGATGCACATACATTAATGACATGACTAAACATGACATACAATGCCTATATATAACATGTTATTCTAATACCTAACCTAAGATGACTATTTATGAAATCACATGGCTGTAAATGACATGACATGCTAATTCATTGCACGACATGTCTTTACATTACTTTACATCTCTTAACATGACATGACATGCATATACATGACATAACACGCGTATACATGCAATGACACGCATGTACAAGACATGATATATATATATATATATATATATATATTGCCAACACATGAAACGACATCACTATATATGATATAACATGTCTATACATGACATGATATGACTTTACATGACATGACTTGCCAACAAATAAAACGACATGCTTATACATGACATAACATGTCTATACATTACATGATATGAATATACCTGACATGACATGCCTATACAGGACACGTCATTACTATACATGACGCAACATGTCCATACATGATATGACATCTCTATACATGACATGACACGGCATGCGTATAAGTGACACGACATGGCTATACATGAAATGAAGTGCCTTTAAATGACGAAACATGCATATACATGACGCAACATGCCTATACATGACGCAACATGTCCATACATGATATGAAATGTCTATACATTACACGACATGCGTATAAGTGACACGACATGGCTATACATGAAATGACGTGCCTATACATGACGCAACATGCCTATACATGACATGACAAAACAATCATGCGACAACACAACAAAACAATAATAGTCACACAACAGGACAGACTGACACAAAAAAATCTACGAACAAACGGAAGTTCCTTTATTTGCGTTGTACTTAACCATACACAAATAGTCAAATAAAGACTAATTTATATAAGTATGATTCAATTCTTATTTACTGTATCAGTCTAAAAAAGGACAACAGTAGTTGAATTGTTATACCTGATACTAAAAGCTAAAGGGTAGGAATTAACCAATTATATTGACTTGCACCTATCATAACTATTTGGAGATACTCAAGGACAAACAAACGTATGGAAAATGGGGCAAAATTTTACAAGTTTTCGAATGTTTTAGTAATTGAAAGACCGATTTTATTCGCAAAGTTCATAAACATCAAATCGACGCATTTTTCCTAGTCGGCTTAACAAATCGCACTATTAAAAAAATAATAATAGCCCTGTAATCCACCCAAGCTGTATCTCCCTGAGATTTACCTCGGTGTGACTATAAATGTCAAACCAGGCCATAATTGCCAATAAACCGTCTGTAGAGATTCCCAAGTCAATAAAGCCTCGGTAAAGCTGAATTTTAAATTACTACCATAATTGATTTTTATGTACACTGCAGGGTTAATTAAAGAATATTAAACCCCCACTAGGTGTTGTTAAATACTTTGCATGTGCTTTACCAAATTAATATGCACACTGTTATTTATGTTCTTGCGTTTTAGGTACAAATATAAATATAAAATATAAAAAACGTACCCACACACACTCGCACAGACACACACACATACCCGTCAGTAAAGTGAAATAGAAAATATCAAGGAAATCAACAAGCTTGTCCAGGTTTTACCCAGCAAACCAGACGAGTGCACAACAAACCAACAAGCTAATAACTCCCTTATCATCCAATCAACAATCTGCCAATCAAACATCCTGACCGACTAACCAATCAACCCTCTTCTGACATACACAATCTAGTCTAAGCGGCTACCTCCCCTATAGGTAAGCTAACAGGTCACAATATGCTCATTCAAATCTTCATCCAAAACCTTAAATTTAAGTAAAAAAAGGCAACACATTGCACATAGGACCCTTCTTAATCATGCATTTTCTTATACAGATCAATGCATTTACGAAATACTAAATAAATTATGTCATGCGATATATTATAAAGATTTCGACTCTTATGTTCACTGTTGTTTTTGTTTAACATTTGGTTAAGCTTCTTTTAAGTTGAATGTAATCCGACGCCGCGCAAGTTTCTCGCTTTCGTCTACAATCTTGCACACAGGTCGAATATTGCACATAGATCATAATTATATATTCTACTGTTGCCTTACAAGTAAAATCCAGCGAGAAATGGAAGGATATACATTTATATACTGTAACTGTTTATTTACAAATCACTGCAACACATATTTATGTTTTAACGACAAAAAATGAGCTGGGGTTGGTATTATGAGATGATTTATCCAGTCAGACCTCTGCGCTGTGGTTGCTAACACACTGTCGTTTAGAAATAATATACAAGTAGCAAAATACCTTTCGAGTGGCAAACCGAGTCCACAACCATGCAACCCAAAAGCAAATTTACCAGACAACTAAACCAACAATATATCACAACAAGCAATGTATTGCGCAAACAACAAGGAGACAGAAAAATACACAATAATAGAAATTAAAAAAAACGACCCTGCCATACATTCATAAACTATCCAAAGGCCAAATATCGATTTCAATTACAATGATTGCATTGTGAAATTATCGCTTTAGCTTAATGTATTCTCGACGCTTTAGAATGAAGTCATTAAACATTCATGCGCCCTTGAACGTTTGGTAATTAAAATCATAATTTTGAACGGAAATGTAATCAAGACGTTACGTACCTGCATTGGTTAAATACAGTCTATACCACAAATAAGTGGATGGTTGAAAGCTGTACTTTTAATACTCAGACATGACAATTATATTAAAAACGAAAAGTCATTAGGGGACATTGTTTTCATTATCCTCTAGTCTTTATAAAATGCACGTGGCCAATTAGCTATACAAATAACTTTTAGATAACATTATGCATAAAATGTAATGCATGTTTAAACAAAATGTATTCTAAGAAAACATGCTTTTCCAATATGATGATATTCAATTTAATGAAATTTAGTGTATACTCAACATAATATCGTTGTTACTTAATCTTCAATTTGATGCATAACATTATAGCGAGTTGATGGCATTTGATTTGAAGGCCACTGAAAATTGATGTTATTTGATTTGAAAGTGACATAAAATCGATACCATTTCATTTAAATATCATTGCAAGTTGAAATCATGCATTTGAAGGTCACTGCAAGTTGATGTCAATGGAATTGGAGTTGACATCAAGTTTATGTAATTTTTTTATGTTATTGTCACTACAAGTCGACGCCCTTTGATTTGAAGATCACGGATAGTTGATTCGGAGGTAAGAAAAAAAAGTTGATGCCATTTGAGCTGGAGGTTATCACCGATTGAAGTTATTCGATTAAGTGATAACGTCAAGTGGTTAACAATTACTTTAAATGTTATTGCTAGTTCAATTCTTAAAATTTAAATATTATTGCAAGAGGTACCATTTGAATTAATGGTGGCTATAATAATCGCTAAGGAAACTGAAAACAGTAAGCAAGCACGTACATTTTTATTTACAAGCCGACGTCAAGCGACTTTAATGTAATTGTCTATTGATGTCAAGTATATTTTACACCAGTGCAAGTTTATTTTATGAGGCATGTGTTTTTTAATTGCAAATTAATATAAAATGCCCCTTGTGATTTTGCATTAGGAAATTTATCTGACATTCCGCCCATCAATTTTTTTATGTATTTTATATAACCTCAGACATGCTTCAGACCAAATTTCAAATAAATCTTGTTTTCGTATTTGATCCACACAAATGTGTTGATAGTTCAAATAAATATAACCATTATATACTACCGAACGGTCTCAGAAAAGCATCGGACTCACAAAAAGGTACTTAAAATGTCATTTGTTGTATCTAGTGAGTACGTAATGTTTACGTAATCTTCATGTTCATCAACCTTACTAAAAAAGCAAGATTTGAAACAAGTCCCTCCAGCCATTCCTGAGAAACTTGCTTACCGAAAACAGTGAATATATAGTATATGTGTAAATGCATATATAAACAAAGGCTTCGAACATTGACAAAGTTCAAACAAGAGTTATAACACCTGGCGTATTGGTTCAATTCTATACGAAGAATGCATGTTTTGCAGTTAAAATAAAATAACATGGTCGAAAAAAATGATAAAATTGTCGATTAAACAAATATGTAAACAACACTTTGACAGTAACAGATAGCATCTGGTCAAACACGGGAACACGATGCCAGACATGCATCATGTCAAACATAAGTGATTGTTATACACTGCTTGGAAAATGAAGAGTAGGTTTATACACAAATCAAATGCGGGATGGGGATCAAGTGCGGGGTTGGTGAATATACTAGGAATAACGAAACTTCAGAAACATTATCAGGAGAGTATTTGTTGTAACAATCTGATAATCTATTATATATGGCTAGTGACTGAATGTCGATTAAAAAGATGAAATTAAGTACAACAAAATACTAAACATTATCAACTGCAGTTTTTCGCTTTTGAATAGCATTGGACTTAACACACTTTTCAAAACTAAAAGATTGCTGTTTTAAATCAAAAAGTCCTCTTTGACATGCCCTGTTTGAAATTACTGCGTAGTTCCCTTATTCCATCCTGGGAAAAACCTCTCACATACCATGATCTGTGTGACAAAGATTTTAAATAAACTCTTGGTGTATATTGGATGATTTTTTGTATATACCCGCAACGAAATATACAGGGAATACTATATTCAAAGTAGACGTTTGTCCGTCCGTTGTCCGTCCGTCTGTCTGTCCGTTTTTCCGTAGAAACAAACTTTTTCGACGATGTATCCTATGCTATGCACAAATACCATTCAAACTCACATGCTGTGTTCCGTGTTAATGATATGAAGTTATGCCTGTGCTTCAATAATTATTTAACGTAAGCATATGCTAAAGTTACACCCCTTGTCAACTTAGAATTATAATTAATAATGATTACAACTTGCTACATATTACGACATGCGTCGTCGGGTATTCATCACTTCAACGTTACAAGGTCTTGTTTAATCAATAACTGTGCACGTAATTATTTATACGAGGTGTATTACTGTCAACACTCTTTTTATAATGAAAATAGCCTGCGTTAATTGTATTTAATGTCTTCAAGTTTACTTTGCAAAAGTACGTTTAATAAAGAAATAAAAAATACACAAAAACGTTTTAAGTCTGCATACATGTTCTTGATATATGTAGTCAACGAATACTTGATTTTTAAATTATTAGCAATGTGATTTTCGTGTTCAATAAGATATATCAAACCTACTTATTACAGACTACATGAGTGCACACCCCCAACAATCATCACAGCACGCGCATTGTTATAAAGCGTTAACATCACAACAAAGAATTCTCGACTTTCCAATTACCCATGAGCCACCGCGCGCCCGGACTTCCGGTAAAAAAGTAAACAAAGACACAGGCGAAAATTAACGTTCTAATTCTACGCAGCGAAAGTGACTCGATTTGTGATGATAACTTCTACTTAACGGTAAGTGTTTATTGAAATCGATATAACTTATAAGAATTAATTAAATACAAAAACAAATATTATTATAAATATATTTGATAAAATGAAAGAAGATGTAGAAGTAAGGAAGTTGTACAACAGCCTACTTCCTAACCCTGATTTTTCGGCATTCAATAAATTATTAGTGTTATTACATTTTTGCGGTAGTAGGTAATAAATGATGAAATTGTCTTCGATCAATGTAGAATATGTATGATACACCTTAAATCTGTGTATGTGTTTATTCAATACATCGTAAAACCTTGTATTCAACGATTATTCAAGTTCTGTTCATTTTATTATGTCAAAGGCATATTTTTTTTATTTGTTCCGGTTCATTAATCTGAGAATACTTCTCTCACAATTATGCAGACATTTTAAGTAATATTGATAGAGAAATACAGCAATGAGTTTTACAAAAGATTATTATAATTAAAAGTTCTACACCAAAGATAATTAACCAAATACACCCCTGAATAATAACCAAATCATATAAGGGTGGCTATATATAATGTCACAAATTATCCTAACTTTGGGGTATCACATAATTTGGGATGGAGCCATAAGAATTAAAATCAGTAGTATATTGAAAAATGCAATTTCGTTCAGGGCTTATTTTCCTGACTTTGTGAAGCGGCCCTGGCCCCTCACTTTGTGAAAAAATGAGTCGCGAACTTTTCAAAATTGTAAAAGAAATGAGTTGCATTCTCTTCAAAATTGTAAAAAAATGAGTCGCGACTCTTCAAAATTGTAAAAAATTGAGTCGCAAACTTCTTAAAATTGTGAAAAACCGAGTCGTGAAATTNGTTTTTTATTGGTCAATAGTGAAATGACGTTATTTTTTTTGCGCGAACTTCAACGATATACCCGTTCGACGGAGATGAAACCGAAACTGAAAATAGATTCATACAATAGATTAAAAAGGACTTTTATGATCCTTACGAGATAGAATTTTAGCTTTAAGATCATTTTGTGTTGTAATTATAAGAATTGAATAGCATTTTTCTGCATTTCATCGTTGTATAAACTGTCGGGAAAAATACACCTAATTTATGCATAAACACCGTCGGCGTTCATGCAAATAAGGCGTAATTTTCCCGACAGTTCATACACCGATGAAATGCAGAAAAATGGTATTCAATTCTTAAATAGTAATTTAAGGGATATGGCATACATCCTTATTTTATTCAAGGTGTTCCGTCAAGCCCTCCACCGCCACCATACGATGAAAGCGGCAGAGGAAACCCATCGTCACAATACCCAGGTCCTACGGGTTATCCTGGTGTTCAACCGACGGGCTGCACGGCTCAACCGGGTTTGCAGTATGGAACACAACCTCCAAAGGGATTTCAGCAAGGGGCGTCGCAGTTCTATCCCCAATGTCAGCCCCAGGAAGAACCCAAAGGGCAGCCTCAGTTCTTTTACCAATATCAACCTGGATATCCACCGCCACAGCTCTACCCGGGCAGGGGTCATACAGCGGTCAGCAGCCTTTCGGACAGCCTATCACTGGACAGCCGTATATTACTACACAAGTTGTGCGTTATAGTGTTTTGTTTCACGTCATTGATTTTAATTAATTATTTTTGTCGATATCGTATATGAATTTAAATGTTCTAAATCGGTTGGAAGGTACTTCATACGCATTTTTCTTGATGAATTTTAAAATATATTATTAAACAAAATTATGATCGACTTTGAGTGCATCATTAGGAATTGTATTTGCAGATACATAGATCATTATCATATAATGAACCGAAACGCTGATGCAAACGAACTGTCATCTTAACGCAGCTTTTCATACGTCGTCCGATCCGCATGTAAATTTCTTGAACTTTTAAATTGTAATTATTCGTAACGTTTGTAACATGTCATTTTACGAATAATATAATTTCTTACTGAATTTGGCATACACGAGGTGTTGTTTCAGGTCGTCAGCCAGCCTGCTCCGCAGCAAGGGTATGTGGTGACCACCACTCGGCCTACAAATTACATGATTCCTGCCATCCTGGCATGCTTTTGCTTTTGCCCCACTGGGTGTGCCGCCATCTACAAAGCGCACGAGGTAAGACTAGTGTTTAGCTGCTCATGTTAAAAGAAACAGTGCTCATGTAGTTTACTCTTGGTTTTGACAATGATTGGCGACGATATCATTTTTAAGGACAAATAATTGTTCGTTATGTCTGATTGTGTGTCATTAAAATGTATTACAGTAATATTAAAGTTTTATAACACATCAGTGAATTAATTAGACCCTCGATCGCCAAGATCATATGTTTTGAATGAGCTCACCTGACAACAAATGCTTAGTCAGGTCAGTCTTAGTGATTGTCTATTGTTCCTCGTCTCTGCGACTGTCCGACCGTGCGTTGGTTGAAGTTTTCATTGAAACGACTCCTCCTTATAAAATGATTTTTCGAAGCTTTTCAGAAGTTATCCTTGGTATACTATATTTCACTTTGCCTTCCAATCGTTCCGTAATGTTGTATATATAGGTCATCATAGCAAAAAGAGTTTCATATTTGGAATTTATCTTTTTGTTGTCCACTACAAACACTGTTCCAATTATGCTACTGGGAAAAATCGTTATCGCCCCAGGGCTCACATACTTTATGTTGACATATTGTTGTAAACCGCAAATTTATTTAGACAAATCTTTTCAACAGAAACTGCAAGGCCAAGAGCTAAAATATTAGTTATATATTATACTATTGTGTTACATCGATAAGTGGTTCTTTACAAATTACATACTGAAACGAGAATTTCTAAAATGCCATTATTCAAATATTATAATTAATAATTATCTCGGAGGGACATTACTTTTTAACGCACAGGCAAACAGGATGGCGATGTCAGGCAACATGGACGGTGCAAACAGGTCTTCTAACTCCGCGAGAGTGTTACCTTCATGTACATTCTTTGGTAAATAACTTCAAGGTACAGTAATAATCTGGGTTATATTTTGATAATAAATAATCGCGGGCTTTAGTTTACCATGTGTTCATTAATGTTTAATATATATCGCACATAGGTATTTAATTTGTGTGTACAGAACATTTAAATTATATACTGTTTTTCTTTCGTTAGTCAATTTACACAATAATAAAACAGTTACTCTTCATTGGTCTTAGGAAAATTATATATAAATCATTTGTTTAATAAATTAGTTAACATGACAGAACAGTAAATATCAAGGTAGAATACGTTCAAAATCATGTTATAAATATTTCAGCAATTTTTTGTGATCGTTAACGAACCTTTATTTTCATACAACCAACAATGACACTGACTTTTTCATTGATGAATGAGCAGATCGCATTGGGTTGCTTAAGAAGCGAATAGAGAATTTAGCATAAAGATTTACCGATATAGGTTCGATCCAAATACCGATAAACAAAACGCACACGGCCCGATACAGTTTCCGATATCGGGCCAAAGTCGAAATGATGTAGGTTTGCTAGCTGATGTATTGCTTACAATACTTCCGAAGCATTTTGTTCAATGTCTTCGGTCTACAGAGGCTCAAAAATATGTTTAAATAAGCTTCTCATTTTGTTTTGCATGATTTACGTAATTGAAAAATGTTTCAAAGCAACGCCGACCGTATTATTTTTACGTCGCGCTCGGACATCCTTATTACAAGCGTGTGTTCCAATATGGTACTTCAACTGAAGTTCCACCACAATCTTGTTATCGTTGTGTAATTATAAGAACCTCCTGAAAGTGCTATATATCTTTTGTAATGTCATCTCATCAGAACCATCTAATCAAAACATTCACTAATCGACCAGACTGTCGTTAACACTTGGTTTCTCAGATATTCGTCTGCACCGTTTCTTTAGTATGCACACAGAATAATTATTGAAACACGCTTATGTTAACAATGACAATGACATGATTGTAAAATCGCGCTGCCGTTGAGATCATTGGCTTTTTACTGTTTGTTTTTGGTCAAAACTTTATGTTTATATGTTTTATATTCTAACCTTCTTATCTATCAAGCTCTTACACAATACACTGTTGAGATTTGCTAGTGTTGTTATAAACTATCACCAACAGCATTGCATTGGTAAGTTTCTGACAGTGTCAATCATATAACAATATTTTCGTAAAACTGTATGTACTAGTCTGATTTCCTAAACAAATATTATTAAGTTAGGGTGTTTATTTATCATTTTCTACTACAATTTATCTTAGACATATGGCTTAATGACCAACATATCACATAATTGTGTTCAATAACGAATCATAAATGACTGTTTAGGCTTCATGATATGTTTAATTATTGAATAGCTTACGCGTGGTTTCATGTCAAGAAAAACGACATATAATAACCGTTTATTTAAATGCGAAACATATTTTAATACTATGATGCGATTCCGCCATGGAAGTCATCACGAGATATCCCAGCATCTTTCATCGGTTAGTAGTACCTTTAAAGAAATTGTGTCGAAACGTGTCTGCGTGTAACAATTTCGCCAACAAGCTTATAGTTTGTAAATATTGAAGTTTCATTTTAAAGATGCTGCTGATAGGAAAGAAATCTTGTCAAATGACGGAAATCCGGTCGCAAATGTGACAAACCGTAACTGTATTTCAGTGTAGGTAAATTTGTATTTGTAATCCTCTTTTGTTAATTAGCAATCGCTCACATTTAAATGTAATCGGCCAAAAAAACATGATGGTGATGGTTTATAAAAAAATTACTGAAAAGTATTAGATCAAACGTTATTTAGAATGATATCCAAAATATTGGGGCTCATAAGGATAATAGACTCGGCAAGGACAATGACATTTAATAAAAACATAATGTAACGAGCTCTATAAATGTGTCATTTATTGCGAGATTGGAGATTGGAGTATTTTGGAGATCATGACACCTTATCTTTGAATATTGCTATCATGGATGTCACAATCTTTAAACAAAAACTGTTGCGTCAATTTATACTGACGCGTGTAAAGATATTTGTATTGCACATTCAAAATGTTAAGTGATAATGTGACTGTTATACCAACAATTGACAACCCCATTAATAGAAACTCATATTTCGAAAGGCAAATGGTGCATTATATCAACTCAAAAATAATTTAGTTATGTTATGTTAACTTTGATTCGCCCGCGCGTTGATGTTTTTTTTTTATATCAATATATAATCAAATACATATTATAAATAATATAATGATTTGAAGCCAATTATGACGCCCATTATAATATTTCATGTATTGAGAAGGCTTTTCGTAACGTCAACATTTCTACTATATCAATGTCTCGTTTCATATATAACTCTCTTTATAAATAGCTATAATTGTTACAAAAGCGATTTGTTATTTTTAACGGATGAGCTAGTCAGCGTAATTGGTCTGCAACATTAGCTAAATAATTGAAATCTCTGCTGACAAAACTCGATCTGAATCAAATTATTAGCAAATCCACGCACATCCATCCGTTCTGAACAACAAACCTGTTGTCCAATGCTCAGACTCGAATGGCATAAATAACCATACGTCCAGACTTTCTTAAATTTTCATTTTCCTATTGTGTCGTCTGTACATATACATACAGATACATTCCTCTGATAAATATAATCTGGTAGTTATCAGTTACAACATTTGGGTCCAGTTCATTTCCGTAGCTGGTTAGTTTCTCATTTATATCTATTAAAGACATTTTTCGTATCACAATTTGCATTGCATATGACATACATATTTTACTTGACCTTACCACAACTAATAAACAGTTATCACATCCGTGCCACCGTGAACAAGAGTGCAAAACGTCTGTTTGGTTTTTGTACATCAGCAATGCGGGGAATCACGTGGTCAAATTTGAGAAAAAAATGGCCGCCGATGCCTCGATTCAATGGAGAAATCGAGTCTTCAAACAGGAACATCTACCTTATTACTTCTTGTTTTTTTTTTATCGGATGACGGCTATCATAGGGCTAGCCGGAAGCGGTTTCAGCGAGTATCAACCGTTTTCCTCTGGTTGGTCTGAGTGTGGAGATAACTCATTCAATATTTCGCGATTTCCTAAACCGTCAATTGACATTGAACACGGGCAAACAATAATATCACTGTGTTCAAACTAATAAGCACTGTTTAAGTACCAGTTGTTCGTGTGGACGCATTTTGGTTGACAAAAAATGGATAAATCGATTGCTCATGGCGTTATTTTCAAGTTTTAGTTGAGTTTCGATTGGTTTTGACGAATGGTATTGAGCACGCACATTGCCCTTATACACGGACAACTTTGAACAACCTAATATTGAGCACGCACATGTCAAGGAATACCGTTTTCTCCACCCAATAAGTCTAACACAACCTCGCATTTGCATGTTCTGGTACATGTAGCGATGCATATCTAATGTAAAGGCACTGTAAATGTTAGTTTCGTATACGAAATTGGCTATCTGGATCATCAAAATTTTATTTTCAATAGGAATTTTATTGCTAGCCTGTTTCGGTGTAGCTGCTTTTTGTTATGGCTTGCAAGGATTTAAAAAATGTTGTTTTTCTTCCAGACAGTTTTATTAATATGTTTTGGATTGCTGTTTTTGCGTAAAGAAATCCCTTTAGGATATTGTCATTTAACTTTCACATTTCAATTCACAAGGTCACATTTGTAACCGGGATAGTAATAACTCTATTATGTCCTTTTAATTAGTCAGAAAAGTAATCCTATCGGTTGGGGTGGATTCTTGGTAAGACCTTAGTGATTTATGGAGCAACACGGTTACCATTTATGTTACTTTTTAATACGGTTTACAATAAGCACGCATACTGAAAGTAAATAAGATGAATAATCCTTGCAATCANATGATTTAATGCATATATTATTTAAAAGTACTAAAACTATCACATTGTGTTTGAACTCGCAAGTTGCTAATAGACTGTATTACGAAAACACTAAATATTAACAATTTACCTGTAGTTATGGCGATATGTCAACTTTTTTCAACCGGAAGTCCGGGCGCGCGGTGGCTCATGGGTAATTGGAATAAGGCGAATTACACAAATTACGAGACCAGGGATTGTATAAATTAATCTTCAATGGTATACTTAACAAAAAGGCAAATATTTCCTGATGTGACATTTTCCCTTTACATTCCCCACGCTTTTATTGGATTATAAGTCGCTTTGAATATTTTATTGGTAATAAAGGCTAAGTTCGATATGTATGTCTCTGCGTATAAACTCGATGGGAAGACTGTCTTACAAATAGTCAATAACGCCTCGGTAAAGCTTAATTTAAAATAACATCGTTATTGCTTTTTTTTATGTTTTTTACACTGCAGGGTTAATAACAGAACATTAATCCTCCACGAGAGGTAAGAGATTGGTGTTGTTTAATACTAGTAATGTGCTTTATTAACATGAATATACATACTGATATTTTGTTGTACTTGTTTTACAGAAATACAATGTAAATATAACACAAACGCACGATCACATGACAGCAAGCGCACGCACCAGTCACTTTTGCGAGCTAGAAACTAGCAAGAAAACCAACCAGCATGTCTGTATTGTACCTATCCAGCAAACAGCCAGACCGACTAACCAGTCAACCCTCTACTGACATACCATATCACAGGTCACACCATGCTTATTCCCATCCTCATCAATTACCTTCACCTTTAGTAAAAAGGTTAACATATTGCACATAGGAGCCTCTAAAACCATACCTTTTTCTTGAAGAGCATTGTAATCTTGATGCAAATAACAAAAAGGTATGTCATGCAATATGTTTTTGAAAATTCGACACTTATCAAGGTTGACGGTTGTTGTTGTGTTTTCAAAAAAGTGCAAGCTTCTTTTTAGTTGAGTGTGACTCACTTTTGAATAAGTTTCCCGCTGTTGCCTTCGAGCTTTAAAACAGGTCAAGAAAAGAATAACATAACGAGTTTCTTGCATATCTTCCTGTTTTAACCGACTGTACCTTACAGGTAAATTCCATCGACAGCTTGAAGGATACCTAGGCTGTAAAATTATCCTTACAAATCGTAGCAACATATATATATATGGTTGTAAGACAAAATCAGCAGGAACTTGATATGATGAGATATTTTTTTCCAGTCAGGCATCTGCGATGAGATGGCCAACACACCGTCGTTAAGAACCAATATACTAATTGACCAAATAATTTGCAATCCAAGTCCACCGCAAGTCCATTAACCAATCAGTCTATCAATTATCCAAACACCCAACCATATACAAAACACCACTCACCATGCTGAAAGCAACCCAAACCAGTCCACCAGACCATCAAACCACCCATTAACCACAACAATCAACTAATCGCCCAGCCAACTCACACTTAAAAAATACATTAAAAGCACGAACTAACTGACAAGCAGACAGAAAAAACAATAACAGCAATTACAAAACAGCTGTCGTAAATGAATGAACTACCGAACGACTAAATATCGTGATAAAATACAATGATTTGATTGCGAATGTATCGTTCCCGCTTAATGTATACTCGTTGTTTTACGAACAAGTTATTAAACATTCATGCCACCTCGAATATTGGTAGTCAATTGTAATAAAAATCGATCCTTTTCTTGGAAATTTAATCAGGACGTTAAGCACTTTGATTGGTTCTCCTGCTAATGTTTCAATGCATACTGTACCACAAATGAGTGGATGGCCGATAGTTGTTTTTTAATGAAATTTATTTAATATTTACACAGAAATATATGAAAAATGAAACATTAGCAGGAGAACCAATATTTTTTACATCCGCATGTCTTTGTATAATGCAAGAGACTTATTATCTACACAATAGTTAATAGGTTATAAATATCTACACAATAGGCAATAATTATTCACTAAACATACACAAAGATAACACAAAAGGATATAATTATTCACGAGACATACACAAAGATAACACAATAGGATATAATTATTCACGAAACATACACAAAGATATCACAATAGGGTAAAATTATTCACGAAACATACACAAAGATACAATAAAACATACAGTCAAAATGCATGTTTTAAGTTGAATTCTGAGAAAAGATTACTTTCCGATATGATGGTATTCAAAAAAGAAAATTTCGGATATACAAAACTTAACAGCGTAGAAAAGTAATTCCCAGCTCAAAGCACAACAGTCAAGCGCGTTGATGTCATTTGATTTGCAGGGAACTTAAAATGTATGTCATTTTATTTGCAGATCACTGACATTGGATTTGGAGGAAAATAAAGGTGCCTTTACTTTTATGCCGAAAATGTAATTGAAAACAGTTGGCATGTGACATCAAAAGCCGATATCATGTGGTTTAACGTAATTGTCAGCTGACACTATTGCAAGTTCATTAAACTAGGCATGTGATTTTCAACGCAAATTGATATCAAATGTCCCGAGTGATTTCTCGAGAGGAGATTAAGCAGGCACTCTGCCGACCAATGTATTATATATATATTAAACCACCGTGAACCTTTTCTCCCAGTTTCCAGTCAATCTTGTTAAGTAGTAAGAAGTTACTCTGATTTAATTGGCTGGACAGTCGCTCGGGATTTTTTATTGGTAATAAATGCCAAGTTTTCTTTTTATGTCTCTGAGTATGAACTCCACGGGGACAGTGTCTAACAAAGAGGAATATTTGACACAGTGTTGGCATCACTTGGAGCAAAACTCTAGTCCTTTGATCAAGGATAGTAAATACTTGTGAATGAATATCCATGACTTGAACGAACATACATGAAATGCATGCATTATATGCTTACACATTATATTACATTACTTTATATGACACGAGATGCAAATACATTATATAATACGTTATTCTAATACCTAACCTAAAATGCATATTCATGAAACGACATGTCTTTACATGACTTGTCATGTCTTAACATGACATGACATGCATATTAATGACATAACACACGTATACATGCTCTGTACAATACATGACATGATTATACATGGTACGAAATTCATATACATGGCACACCATGTCATTACATGACACAACTTGCTTACACATGAAACGACATGCCTATATATGACTTAACATGTCTATACATCACATGATATGCCTTTGCATGACATGATTTGTCTACAAACGAAACGACATGCCCATACATGACATGGCTCGTCTATACATAACATGTCTATACATGACGAACCATGCATATACATGAAACGTCATGATTATACATTCCGCAACACGACTAGACTATACATGTCACGTCATGCCTAAACAGGACATGACATTACAATTATTCGACAACACATCACAAAACGTAAAAAATGAAAGTAAGATAATAAGGCAGAGGGACTCAAACAGGCCGGCTGATATACAAACAACCCTAATTTGTTCATTTTACTTTACTTAACCATACACAAATAGTGAAATAAACTCTATTTCATATTCGTATGGCAAACAAGGCCATAATTACCAATACACCTTTTGTAGAGACTCCAAAGTCCATAACGCCTCGGTAAAACTGAATTTAAAAAACCATCGTAATTGCTTTTTATGTACACTGCAGGGTTGATGAAAGAACATTTTCCCCCGCGAGGTGCAAGAGATTGGTGTTGTTGAATACTTGAAATGTGCTTTATTCAAGTTAAAATGCATAATGGTATTTGTGTCCACTTGTTTACCGAAAGGAAATGTTATTATAACGCAAACGCTTCAAACAATGCACACACGCGCATATACATCAGTTAGTAAAGTGAAATAGAAGATAGCAAGACAACCAATAAGCTTGTCCAGATAGTACCCAGCATACCAGCCGTCTGACCAACAAACCAACTAGCCGACTCACTTATCAACCAATCAACAATCTGCCAGTCAAACAGCCAGAAGACTTAACAATCACCCCTCAACTGGCATACCATATTTACGCTTAGTGGTTTCCTCCCCTATAGGTTAACATACAGGTCACAATTTCCTTCTTCGAATCCTCACCTTATACATTCAACTTTAGTAAAACAAACAGTTAAACAATATTTCACATACGAACCTCCATAACCATATGTTTTCTGAATGCATTTTAGAAAAGCAAAGTGTGTAGTGCGTTATGTTATAAAGATTGCAAAACTTTGAAGTTCACTGTTGTAGTTTTTGCGACATTGTTTCAAGCTTCTTTTTAGCTTAGTGTTACCCGACTTCGCGCAAGTAACTCGCTGTCGTCTTCAATCTTGCACACATATCTTAGTTATATAGTCTTCTGTTACCTTACATGCAAAATCCATCGAGATAAACATGGATATCTATACTGCGATTGTATATGTACAAATTACTGAAACACATATTCATGGATTTACCGAACAACTAAACCAACAATATACCACAAGAAGCAACTAATCATCCCACCAATTCACAATTCAAAAATATACCAAAGTATAACGAACGGACAAGCAGACTGGAAAATAGATCCCACAATAACAGCTTTTACCAAAACGACTCAGCCAACAATTAATGATATATCGAATGACAAGATAAGATAAGATAAGCTTTATTTAAAGTCGGCAAGAGAGCAGCATATACAAACATAAGCTCATGTGAGCTTTTGAACCGACTATAAGTCTGGGGTTCGAACTCATAACCTGCCGATTGCTAGGCGGACACCATATCCACTACGCCACGACGAACTATTGCTGGTTCAAGTCTTACATTTAAAAGATTCTGCAACAAGATGACTGACTCAGTTGAATTTAAGGTAACTACTTTAATGCCTTTAAGGTAATTAGAAACAGTTGACATATGACGTTTAATTAGCAAATGCCTTTAATGTAATTGTCAGGTGACACAAGTTTATGACATTAATGGCGTGTTTTTAATCGCAAATTGATATCAAATGCCCTGTAAGATGCCCTGTAATATTTTTCATGAGGGGGTATCTGAACGTTTGCCGATCAATTTATGGTCTATTTTAAACCGCCGAGGACTTGTTTCTGCCCAGTTTCGAATAGATCGTATTAAATATTTACTATAAACTAGAGCGTTGATAGCTCAAGTAAATGTAACCATGATATGAACCTCATTCTGGGTAAACTAAGCTTTATGCGCGTGCATAACGTGTGGCCCCAGATTAGCCTGTGGAGTCCGCACAAGCTTTTCTGGGACGACACGTTCCGCCTACACTGGATTGTTGTTGCGAAAAGACTTCCTTAAAACGATACATTTCATAAAGTCGACAAGTATCGTCCCTGATAAGCCTGTACAGACCTCACAGGTAAATTTGGGACGACACTTTATGCACATGCATTCAGCTCAATTTCCCCAACCGAACGGTCTCAGAAAATCATTGAATTATTAAGAGTCGTTTTTGAAACTTTAAAGTGTTTTGCCTAGTGAGTTCTTGTATGTGCTCACCCTTGTTAGCTCAACATGACTTTACACAAATCCCTCCAGCCATTCCTGAGAAACTAGCTTACCAAAAACAGTGCCTTTAATTTTTAAATTTTTATTTATGCAAAGGTTTCTCATTGTTTGAATTCCATTCAATATATGTTAACTTCGTCATAAATAGCTTCCTCAATATGACAACTTTTAAACTAGAGTTACTACACCTTGCCTATGGGGTCAATGTATGTGGGTATTTTAAGATAAAATAAAACACCAAATCATCCCTTGCCGAAATACTTTAATATAGACAAGAAGCCGACGTCCGTGCGATCAGAAGGCTTCTGCGTCGCCATTTATTTAAATGGGCGGGCTGTCGAACAGACAACAGATGATAGGACATATATAGCGATTCTTGTGACACAATACATTTACGACTGATTTTTTTCTAATTACAGATATAAATATGAAGAATATTTTCATAAACTTACGAGCATGTGGCAATACCAGAGACATGATCAGAAAAACTGAAATTAACTTGATTTAACTAATGAATAAGACGTATCCCAAGTTATTTTTTATATTCACTTATTGCCACGTACCATGATCGAAGAGTGGATAAAGGTGTCGATCAAACAAAGATATAAACAACAATTTGACAGTAACAGATAGCATCTGGTCGAAACCTTGCACAATGTGCCAGACATGCATCATGTCAAACAATAGTTATTGTTATGAAATGCTTGGCAACTGAGTAAGAGTTTTGGACAAAAATCAAAACCTAGATAGAGAACAAGTGCGGGAGATGTGATAGAAAGGTGGACTTACTTCATAAATATTATTAGGAGAGTATTTCTTGTTACCATTTGCTAATATTTAACTACTACTACTAATGAAATGAAATAGGGCACACGGTCTCAAACAAGCCGTCATATACGAACAAATAAAAGTTCCTCTAGTTTCCTTGCAATTTAATTTATCAAGTGAAATTAAGACTTATTCATACGCGTATGCTTAAATGCCGTGTTTTCTGTATCAGTATGAGAATGAACAACAGCGTTTTTTTACCTGATATTAAAAACTAGATTTGTGTCCAAAGGGCAGGAATTACTCAAGGACATTGACTGGTCACCTAGCATAACTATTTTGACGTGCTCAAGGACCAACAAACGCAAGGAAAAACGGGGTAAAATTTAACAATTCTTCGAATGTTTGGTAAATAAAAAGACAAATTATTTTCGCAATGTGTATACAGTTAAGAACGACGCATTTTCCTAGTCGGGTTAATAAATCGCATGTTTTTTTTAATTTGCCCTGGAATCCCCTACCCCCTGCCCCGAAGCTGTTACCCCTCCCTCCCGCCCTGAGATTTACCTCTGCGACTATAAATGTCAAATCAGACCATAATTATCAATTAACCGTCTGTAGAGATACCCAAATCGATAACGCCTCGGTAGAGTTGATTTAAAAATAAAATCCTAATGGCTTTTTATGTGCACTGAAGGGTTAATTAAAGAATATTCATTTACATTAATATGCATTCTGATATTTTTAGTATGTGTTTTACAAAACAAATTTAATATAAATATGTCACAAACGCACCTGCACACGCACGCACGCGCACCAACCCCAGTCAGTAAAAGTGAAATAGAAAATAGCAAGCAAACCAACAAGCTTGCCCAGATTGTACCTAGCAAACCAGACGACAACCCATCAAACCAACTAGCCAATTCACTTATCAACTAATCAACAATCTGTCAATCAAACAGCCAGACCGACTTACCAATCAATAATCTCCTGACATACACTATCTTCTTTCAGCGGTTACCTCCACAATATGTTAACTTACAGGTAACTGTGTGCTTATTCCAATCCTCATCCACTACTCTCAATTTCTGTAAAACAAAGGCAACATATTGCACATAGAACCCTCCTTAACCATATCGTTTCTCAAAGAGCATTCTAATCTGAATGCATTAACGCAAAAAAACGATGTTATTCGATATGTAATTAAGAATTTGACACGTATCAAAGCGCACTGTTTTTGTTTTTTTCAATAAAGTGCAATATATATTTATTGTTTAACGACAACAATGATCAGGGACACGATATTTCATTCAGTCACACATTAACGCTGAGGTTGACAAACATCCCGTCATTAAGAACCAATATACCAGTAGCTATTTACCAACCTACTGGCAAACAGAGTCAACCACCAAACCACAAACCAATCAGTCGATCAACCATCCAAAGACCTCGCCCAACATTCAACCATTATAATACAAAATACCACTGACAATTAGGCAAGCACGCCGAAACAAACTCACCTGAAAACTCAATCACCATTTAACCAAAACAAGCAAGTTATTTCTCAAGACAACAAGGAGACAGAAAAATAAGCAATAATAGCAATTGAAAAACGTTTCTGCGGTACATTCATGAACTATCCAAAAACCAACTATCGGTCTCAATAACAATGATAGGATAGCGAAAGTATCGTTTTAGCTTAATGTATTCTCGACGCTATTTAATAAAGTCATTAAACATTCATATGACCTTGAACGTTTGGTAATTAATATCGCAAATGTTCTAGGAAATGTAATCAAGACGTTACGTACCTTGATTGGTTAGATACAGTCTATACCACAAATGAGTATATAGCAGTTAACTGTTTTAATTTCTTCACTTCCAACACACGAAATATATATAATTTAACAACACCAGGAGAGACATTAATGACAACATCCGCTAGTCTTTGTTGAAGGCACGTGACCCATTATCTACACACTATATAATAATTATTGACGAAAAAAAAAAAGATAGCATCAAACATAAACTCAAAATGGATGTTTTAGTCTTAATTTAAAAAAAAAACATTCTTTTTTTCAATATGCTCATTTTCAATTAAGGAAATTTGGGATATACAATTATACTTAAAAGCGAAGATAACTAATTTCCAGTTCAAGGCATAACATTAAAGCGAGTTGATTTCATTTGACTTGAAGGTAACTGGTAGTTGATGCTATTCGATTTGGAGGTAACTACAGGTGACGATACGTTTATGCCAATACCCTCAACTTAAGTAAAGAAATGCAACATATTGTACTAAAGACCCTCCTTTACCATAACCTCTCTTAAAGAGAATTATTATCTTGATGCATCTACGAAAACAAGCAATGTCATGCGATATGTTATAAAGAATTGAAACTTATCAAAGTGAACTGTTGTTGGTGTTTTAGGCATTCCCTATAGTTGAGTGTTACTCCCTTTGGCGCAAGTTTCCGCTGTCGTCTCCGAGCTTGCACACAGGTCGAAAAAAGAATTACATAACGAGTTTCTTGCAATTATTCAGTCAACTGTTACTTTACAAGTAAATTCCATCGACATCTTGAAGGATATCTAGGCTGTAAATTTTCCTTATACATCGTAGCAACATATATTTATGGTTTTAAGGAAAACAAATTATCATGGACTTGATATTACGAGATATCCTTTTATTCAGTCAAAAATATGAGCTGCGTTTGCCAACACCCCGTTGTTAAGAACCAATATTTCAGTAGCAATTGACCAACCAATTTGCAATCCGAGTCCATCACCAATCCACAAACCAATCAGTCGGTAGACCTTCAAACCACAGCAACACATCCAACAATTATACAAAATACTACTGACCCTGCTGCAAGCAACCCGAAACCAATCCAACAGACAACTAAACCAACACTATTCCACAAAAAACAACTAATCGCCTACCCAAATAACAATTTGTGGAATATTGTGAAATATATTGTGAAATATATTGTGAAATATACGAAAGTATAACGAACAGACAAGCAGACTGAACAAATCACACAATATCGTTGTTACGAACCGACTTTGCCAAAACATAATTAAGAACCGAACAACCTTATATCGTTTCATGAAATGATTGGATTTCGATTGTATCGTCCCCTTAATGTATTCTCGCCGTTATAGAATGAAGTTATAAAAAAAATGCGATGCTTATCGTTTGGTAATGAAAATCGTAGTTTTTTTGGGGAAATGTAATCAATACGTTACGTACCTTTATTGGTTGGATACATTCCATACCACAAATGATTGGATGATTGATAGCTGTTTTTTTCTAATTTATATAATACGAAGTCACGAAATATATTACAAATAAAACGTTATCAATTAAGAGTGTTCTTAACATCCGCTAATTTTTATTCAAGGCACGTGACCATCCATACACTAGGCAAGAATGATTCACATAACATACACAAATATATTTGTTTTTATAAAATTTAAATACATGTTTCAATGTGAAATCTAAGAAAACATGCTATTATCATATTATTCAATAAAGCAAAGTTTGGATACACAAAACATATCAGCGTTATTAATGAATGTCCTGGACGATGCATAACATTAATTTGAAATCGAATTGATGGCATTTGATTTGATAGTGACATGAATTTTATTTAACTTGATCTGAATGTCACTTCATGATGATGTCGACAATTTAATGCACAATATGCACATAAAAATATGCTTTTTTACATTTTATGCAAATGTTACCCCAAGCTTATACTCTAATGTGGTTTAATCCCCGCCCCGAAGAGGTATTGAAGATTATAGGAATGAACTTCCTTTGTCTGTCAATCCGTCAGTCAGTCTGTCTGTAATACTTTCCTATCAGCTCCATATCTCATTTGACTGATTCCATGAAACATGCCTCAAATATTGAGGGCATCAAGACGACGTTCAGAATGCATGTGTCAGTCATGCCGGTTCAAGGTCATTTTTTTTTCAAGGTCAAATGTCTGAGTCTCTATTGTCGTGTCCGATCCATATCTCCTTTTCGGTTCAATTGCTTTAATGTGTTGGTCATTGATACGATGTGCAGAAGGCATGAGTCAGGCATGTCAGCAAATGTTCAAGGTCATGCTTTTTCTAAACTTGCATCGTATTTAAATACGACGTAAGACCACTAATAAAATGTGACCCAGGCTATTATTCTACATTCACTTGATGCCCCATGCCATGGTCGTAGAGTTGATAGAGGTGTCGATGGAATAAAGATAAAACAACAATTTGACATTAACAGGTAACATCTTGTCGAACAGAGATAACGCTAACGCCCCATAGGGCTGACACAGAAGCTGTATAGACGCAAACACTATATTTACTCGTAGAACGCATGGAAAAACTGTTGGCAAGTACTGAAAGAAAAATGACGTAGACAATTTATTGCGATGCCACATATTTGACGTGATATTGGAACCTCTAAGTTTATGTGCAAGGTACATAATGCGAACCCAATGTGTGTGTGTGTGTAAGTCAGGTTTTTTTTTACAGGTCCCGCTGCGTCTTCATTACTGCCTGTATGTGCAGTGCCGGATTAAGCACCGTGGAGGCCTATGCGAAATGTAACTTTTGGGACCACGCCCCAGGCCTCTAGATGGTCTTGTGTCTAACAGAACGCCATTGCCAACTCGATTTAACTCGTAAACATTAGCCTACCAGTGCCAAGGCTGGCAAGGCATAAACTGTGACAATGTCCGTTTTAAGGTATGACATGTCATTATATTACGGTAAAGCCAATGTTGACATTATTGTTTGACGTCAGCGTCGCCTCCTGCCACTTAAGAATAAGCTTATACTGACACTTTTATAAGAATAAAAAAGAACAGATCTTTACAAATGTATCAGAAGATGAGAGAACTATAAAAGACGTATGATTAGAAATCAGTAAACTTACAATCTCGACTCAGATTTATCGAAACATTTGAAAAATGGCTTTATTTTGTATTCAGCAATTGCATTAATTAACCCCCAAAGAACAAATCATATTAACTTATTGTATGGGGGCATTTATCAGGGGAATGACCCACCGTGAAAGGGCACTGTGTTGAATTCTACCTCAGTCTGAGCCCCCTTATGAACATCTTGAAAAAGAAATCATCCGAAAAAAAATACGGTTTTGCAAATAATAAATTATTGTCACTTGGAAATACAATGGCAAATCTATAATCGGAACATAACATTGATATGAAATAATTTGCTTTGTCGAGTAATTAGATAAGGCTAAATAAGAAAGTAAAAAAATAAATATTTTGTCGAGGTCTCATGGGGCCCCTGAAAGTCGCGGGCCCATTGGCAGTTGCCTACTCTTCCAAATGGGTAATCTGGGACTGTGTATGTAAGGACGTGACATGCGAACTCAATGGCTGCGACCTTGTGGTCTCAAACACCAAGTGCAAGCTCACGGAAGACAAGTTAGACATATCTGAGAGCCTTTACCGTGATGTTTTGCAAGGAAGATTGATTTTCACATGTGGAGGTGTTTACCTCATATAAGCCATATAATGGATTATTTTAAAATATTGATGAACATACGCACGATGTGCCAGATCAAAAGACGCAATTCAATTTAAATGTTGTGAAATTTTGATTTTACAGTTTTGCTCATTAAGAATATTCTACAACTATATTGTACTTGATCCAATCTGGCTTAATATCGAATATATCCGACATTTAATGGTCCAATCATACACCATAAAGATATTAACATTATATTGAAAGTGAAGAACAATCAAGTCCTGGGCCTCAGGGGTAAATCGGGACTTCACCCATTTCACTTGCTAGGCCAACAAACACTAAATATGCTGACAATTTATGACGGACGGATTCGAACAAAATCAAAAAGTGCTCATATATGGTCATATGGAAATCTAGAAGAACTACATATTGTGCTGAAAAAGAGGCGTAACTTTTAATTTAACCTTAAAAAAAGTACGGACCCAAAAATCAATAAATATTATGCCCGATTATTACACATTAATCGATAGCCTAGCAACAAATCGTATAAACTTGAGCTTTATCACGCGTTAGCACATGTTTATTCGATGACGCTTGAGAATTATGTGTAGTTCAATGTGACGTCATAACAAATGATGACGTATTTATCGTCTCCAAACTCCACTAAGGTTTAAAACCTGTAATAAACATGGCGTTATGTAGCCTTAGTTCGTACATGTCCGTTACCCCGTAAGAGTATGTGAGAAAAACTACGATAGTTTGGTTAAAATCAAATAAAGACAGTGGTTCTTATACGGAATCGTAAAATTGGGAAGCCTTTGTGATGTAGCTGTAAAGCATGCGCGGTGGAATTTTTTCAAAGGTAAAACGGATGACACAGGCCAGTCCCATGATTCATCTATACCACCGAGCACGAAATGTTACTCGCAAGTGGAATCATGCACATATATTCGGTTCGGTCTACCCGTAAAGCTTGCACATGGGTTTCAAATAGTGAGTACCTTAATTGTTTTCTTGACATTTCAGGCAGACAAAAAAAAATCTCGCGGAGCTTCCAGAAAATGTTGAATAGTAGTTAACCAACGTCTTCCCCGCATTATTGCTTTGGCTTTTGTTTTTGCAGTTGAAAGTGTTGTTTATTGACACAAGTCATAATGGTAAGAATGTATACATGATTTATGCTACATATGACGCGTTCGTATATTAGCAGCCCAATAAATATTATGTTATTTAAGGTAATTGTCTAAGGCGACATTCTTGCCGATTATCAACGCAGAAAAAATAGCGATTGTTTATAAACAAACTAGGCCGAAAGACATATGCTTTTCGTCAATGTTTTTATAAATAAACGGAACAAGCAGTCGCCTTATATTACGGATTCCCTATGTTTATAATAAAGGTATTTCAGCAACAGACATAAGTCTTTAAGTACATGAAACTGACCTGCAAATGCCAGAAAACTAATTTGTGTTGCAACTTAGCTTACTTGACGTGCCGAAGAACTGAGTCAACTAGGATCCAGGTTCTTCAACCACATATATGTGATGCTTTGATGTTAAATACTTGTGCATATTACAAAAGAACAGATATCGCATATCAGATAATTGAACTGTATAAATAAACACACTGATAAAATAATAATGTCGTCATTATTCTTTTCGTGATATATGACTAATAATTATTTTTGTTAATCTTAATTGGTCAAGAAACCAGCAACCAATGCTTGTTTTGTTAAGTTTATAGCGTTTTGAAACCTTGTGAATGCTCTTTTGACCTTAATAAGCTCATTTTGGATAGTCTTGCATATTAAATGCACTGAAAAAGCTTAAGTTAGGTTATTTATATGGAAACATAGAGTTGTTTGAAAGGGTAGACCAATCTGGTTGCTTCACTGAACGCAGTAAAGTGTTGTCATCGGCATTATCAATCACATATGCTTTCACAGTAGCATTTTTTTTTTGGTGTTCACTCATAAAAAACAGCATATTCTGAACTGTAATTAAATTACTTTTTAGCGTTGCTTCGAAAACGTAACCGTTTGATTTTGAAATATATGAATAATGTAACCACAAGAAGCATTACCAGGAAAGTAACAACTGTTCCCATCTTCTAGTTTTTTTTATACAAGGTAATTACTATACATTACATGAAAATACGTACAACACACCATAAAAGTTATTACAGCTGGGATCAATGCCTTGTAACAGTAACCGCAAATCAATGGGGTTTCAAACCAGGTTCAAGACATGACAAATCTAAAGATGTTATGAAATTAAGTACATAACACAATACTTAATGCCCTTTTGATCGACGATGGCGATGAATAAATATAAGTGAAATTAATAAATACATAAACTCACATATTTGTTTTGACGTTGCATTATATAACTTATAAACGCACTGATAATAATAAGGCATGCGTTTTGTAAATCGTCATTAAAATGCTTATTATATTACTCTATAACCCTTCCTCTCTGTTTATGAAACTCATATGTTCCAGTTAGTATCTTTTACACATATTTCTAAACTACTGTAAAACCATTATTGGTGGGACAGTTATTTTCGTTGATTAAGTCGTTTGACCGATCAACTAATGTAACACAGGCACATCGAAAAATAACCGACGCAAATTCCTCGTTGTTTCACCAACATCAGAAATTCACAAATGAACCTGCCCTCGAAAAAATCATTACAAAAAATCAAAAACACGAAACTTCATGCCAACGAATATACATGATTTATTGGTATGTTCCACTATTTTTCAAACATATTACTGAACTTTGAACTATCATTGTACTGATAGAAAAGAATCATTTTTGTCTTACATTCATGTCTTCTAACCGTGCGCGGATCTTATACGGTTGTTTACGAGTTGAAAACCTGGCGCTCCTAGAGAATGTTTTTTCCAGATGCAAACGGTTTGTACTTTTGCTAGCACTGAGTCACATCGCTCTTGTGATACGTCTTGTTTTTGCTATTGCCTTTTCTGATTTTAAGTGCTTTGTTGAGAAAAAAATCGAAAAGAATCGAGCCTAATTAGTAACACTTAATTAACTATGTTTGTACATTATCTTTATTGAAGCACTACAATGAAAGCCATCAATCGCAACCATTTCTAGCACTTAGTGTAGTTACAGTGAATGACTGTAGTTCTGTCATCAGCGTCTGTGTCATATTAAACATTTCAAAAACGAAGTATAATGAATATTACTAGTACTTCCCTCTGTATTATTGTTGTCTTTTTGGTGGGTGTTTGAGTGTATTGTTGGTAAAACATTATTGAAGCCATAAAGACAACTGACACTTTCTTTGAAGTTTGTATCAGGGACTTGAGGTAGGACATGTTCATTGCTGTGTAAACATGGCAAAAACAATTAGAACAGCAAAACGACGATTTGTATGTAGTAATTGTTTTTGCACTTATTTGTTCTTGACGTTTCTTACTGGTTTAACGTTGGGTACAGTAGACAAAGAGGCCTAATATTGTGTTGTCGGTGATGCATCGGTCAGCGTTCTGAGATTATTTTACATGTTCGCTCACCTGTCCAATTCGTGAATAGTCTATGTACGGCGTCCATCTTCTTGTATTCTGCGTCGTCTGGTCATCTTCTTTACCTCGTTCCTACTCTAAAGTCAACATGTGTTTCAATCTTCATGAAATTTGGTCAGAATGTTTATATTGACAATATCTATGCCGAAACTGGTTCACATGCGTCCAAACATTAGGTCCTTAGTGTATATGATATCAATCTTTTTAACATTCCAAATGCGAAATGTGTGAATCAATTTTGATGAAACTTTGTCAGAATATTTGTCTTAACAATATCTAGGTTAATTGTGAATGTCACGTTGATCCAAAACCTAGGTCAACAGGTCAAATGTTAGAACAACCTTGTTACCATTCTAAAGGTTACATTTGTAATTTAATATTAATGAAAGGTGATAAGAATGTTTATCCCAATGTCATGTTGAATCTTGATAAAGAAGGATGAAACACTAGGTCAGAAGGTCAAGTCTTCGACATTTGTTTTACCATGAACACAATTGAGCGCATTATTTTCATCATAAGCCTTTTGTTGTAATGTGTGTATTCATGGTTTAAGTATTAAGCACATTTTTGTTTTGTATTTTATTGGATGCAATCACGGGTTGCATTGTTAGCGCATACATAATTATACTGGGTGGCTGATATAAAAAACAAATAAAAGTCGCATCTGCAACAAAGCGTTGTATATTCTTTGCACTTCCCTCTAATACTTTGTAAACGATGGTAACAGATAAGAATCCTCGTTCGATTAACATAACATAAAAGAGCACCACCTACGGATGCGAAATATATTTCTGATATTTTTATAATATTCGGTGCTTTTTATGTATAGAAGTTTATCACAGCCGATTTCTTTGAGATATTGAACATACAGCAGTTTGGTGTTGGATTCCATAAACACTTCTAAGTCGATGGATTCTTTTAAATATTGAGATCTTGTCTGGGTTATAAAAAAGGTACATTAATATTAATTTACTGGCAATGTCTTTGTCATAAAAAGAGAAGTTTTATATTCCATACCAGCAATGGTCAAAATACTTTTAGTTGTAAGTAACAACGAGGGTAGATTTCTCTGAAAATAAAATAAAATTACTAACCAGCCTGTAAAATAGACAATCCCATAATCTATAAATTGACCGCCGCCATATTGGCTATCACGTGACCCGCTGATACTGACGGGACTGAAGAATTCGGCAGATTACAGCTTATTCATAGTGTACACCCGCTTTATTCCAATAAACATTACTTTATGACTTCGCAGAGTAGGATTGAAAACAATTGCAACATGAAACCAAGTGTCGATATGTATCACATTGTTAAGCAATATAAGTTAAATAACAAATATACACGATAGATTTATAAAAGATGTGTCTCTGCATCAATATTTAGTGACAACACGTAATGTTTAAGGCCGAGATTGCTTTTTTAAGCATACTTTTCAGTTATGTCTTTGTATAAAATTCAATTTTTTCTTTATGGAATGCAATTTTTCAATGAAAATTATACAGGTTATAGAAATATCTAAAGTCTGGAGTAAACGTTGTGATTTTAGCGTTAATAGTGCAGGATATATAAGTTAGAAAATTTTGAAAGATTTCAGGCCGAGGTAGACAATTTTATTGAAAAGTAGATATCTGCCTTTGCCTACGCCTGTATTTTTTTCTTTTTAAATGCGGTACTTCTATAGCTTCGGAGATACACAATAAGTAACTCTGTAAGACTAAAGACCGAGGCCGACTTTTTTATTGAATAGTTCATATCTTTGTTTGTCTTAACATTTTCCATTTCGTTATAAATATTTCCCTTGTAAGTGTCATTTTAAAGTTGATATAAAAATATATAGCCGAAATGAAATTTGTTATTCTACAATTGGTCCGGAAATATTTATTAGCGAACCTCTGTAAGATTTCAGGTAGAGGCAAACTTTTTTAATTCAAAGTATGTATCTGCATGGTTGAGTCTAAAACTAAAGTACTTTTTAGCAATTTCTTTTATTTAAAAATCGCTCTCGAGTTTATACAAAAATCACAAGCCGGATATGAGTTTTGTTATTCTAAATGAACAAGTACCGGAGCTACTCATTTGCAAAACTGTGTAAGATGTCAGGACATGGAATACTTTTTTTATTGAAAAGGACATATCAGCTTTTGCCTATAACTTTCTTATATTATTATTTAAATAACGTTTAACATGTTATATCAAAGTTTATAGTCTTAAATAAACTTTTTTGGGCTGTTCTCAATATTTTCTAAACTGATTTCATTATTTATTAAATACTCTTAATAACATCTAAATTCACGATAAACATGTTCAACATAAACAATATGGAGCCTTAAATAAGCTTGAATAGTTCCGATTGTGTTCTCTAGATTTCCTAAACTGATGGCTTCATTTAATTTCCGTAATAAAGTCTAAATTTACGATTAAAAAAAAACATCATCGATAAAGGAGCGAACGAATCCGCTCAATTGGAGGCGATTTCCCAAGTGTGGATTAAATGCGTTTATGGGTATGCCCGTGATACCACATGTCTGCACATGTGTAGATACCGTCATTAAGATACCATATCACGTGTCACCTTTACATAACATGTTAAATGACAATCAAGACCTTATTCGTGACATGGACGTATACAAATAGGGACTCTGTTCACGCTGATTTTTATTCTCGGTCAGCAGCTGGAGCGTGCTTGTCGCGACCGAGGCGAGTGTCTACCGCAGTAAACTTCTCACCTGTACATATATCATTATAGAGGGGAACTTCTGCGGGCGGCTCTTCTAATCCAGCTGAGTCCGCAAAACTCCCGATCCGGACGTCTTCCACCTTGCTAGGCTCGCTGTCTTCTCCAAGATGCAGCGGTCTTTTCAACCGCTGTTTATCGTCGAGAATTCGCTAGCTCGGACCTGCCATAGGTCCCGTCTGTAGAGGGCCGGGATCAGCGGATAGCGGGCTTACTAATGTGGAGGGTAAACGGTGCGGACCTGAAGGTATACAGAAAATTTGAGGGGGTGGCCTTAAAGAGGGAACTCAGGGCGGCGGTACCCAGTGCGCTCAACGCACTGGGGAAACCGTCTCGGGCATGAAGACGACAGCCGGTGACGACTAGAGTGGCCATAAAGGCTAAGCCGTGAGCTGCACTCCCTTGGCGGAGCTGCGTTCAGACATGAATTGTCTTGAAATTGTCATTTTTTTATTTTTTTACCAGTGCACATTAAGGTCTATTTGGCCACCGTGCACTGGTCTATTTGGATCTAAATTATATCTTTGGCGAATACCCGGGAAGACGGGGTTAATTTGACCTACTTTGGCTCAAAATTATTATTTTTCCCCTGAAAGGTCACAGGGACAGGTCTATACATGTAGTAGTCGTGAAGACGCTGGAGGACCTGTTAATAAATCTCTTATACACACACATATAAACACGCTGATTTTAATTACTCTTAATTGAATGAAGATGAAACCTTATGTTTACTAATAACGAAATAACTGATATTAAAAAACACGAACTAGTATGTGATTATCAGATCGATAACAGAAAATATCTCAATTCTCAAATGTATTTGATAAAATCGTTTCGCCTTCTTGTTTTGTTCAGGGACCTATACAAACATATATGTCCCTGTTATTTTCTTCAGTTCCGTTTTTGAGGCGCGCGCGAGTATTCAGGGGTGCTAATCCGGAAGTTATCAATTTCTGGGATTGTCTATTGTAAGGGAGTATTCTTACTTGTGTCAATTTACATGTGTGTATCGAAACCTTCAAATAGCAACATTGTTTAGTTGCAGAGAAAACAACGTTGATGAATACATAAACAAACCACTTACCTCACTCAGACGCTGATGACAGACCTACTACAAAAGTTCGACATCTTGCTTCAAAAGATCGAAATGAAATGTATTAAACACGCAAAAGTGTTTAACGCACCGTTCTTGTTGGATATGGGCTTGTGGATGTGAGCCGCGGTGATATCTGATCATTTGCATGCATCTACATGTAGCTAATGGGAACGGGGGAAACCAGTTCAAACCTAGACGAAACAAATCCAAAATAAGGAAACTTATTGTATTCGCTAGTAACATGATTTACACAGGAAACTAGCACGCAGTGTAGTTATGATCTGTTACTTGTGATATCATAACAAAGTGTGAGTTTATACGAGAGCACTTACTACAATAGGAATAATGAAATTCAATAATAAGTATCAGGGGAGAAATTTGTGTCTCTATCAGGTACTCTTTTATTTACGGTAAGTGACCAGTTGCAGTATTACAATTACAATACAGGACACTGTACCACAACAGTTTCACCAATATACATAACAAGTTGTTGCAACCTGAGTTTCAGTAAAAAAAGGCCAAGTCATATGCGTTCAATATACAATAAAACTTAAGTTCCAATATAATTTCTTTTGTAAAGTTGCAGGCGTTATATAATTCGCCAAAGCAATCATGTGGAATAGTTAGTTGTATATCCTCTTATTATACCCCCATTACCATTGGTAATGGNCCGGGGTAAATTTGACCTACTTTGGCTCAAAATTATTCTTTTTCCCCTGAAAGGTCACAGGGACAGGTCTATACATGTAGTAGTCGTGAAGACGCTGGAGGACCTGTTAATAAATCTCTTATACACACTCATATAAACACGCTGATTTTTTATTACTCTTTATTGAATGAAGATGAACCTTATGTTTACTAATAAGGAAATAACTGATATTAAAAAACACGAACTAGTATGTGATTATCGGATCGATAACAGAAAATATCTCAATCTTCAAATATATTCGATAAAATCGTTTCGCCTTGTTGTTTTGTTCAGGGACCTATACTAACATATATGTCCCTGTTATTTTCTTCAGTTCCGTTTTCGAGGCGCGCGCGAGTATTCAGGGGCGGTAATCCGGGAGTTATCAATTTCTGGGATTGTCTATTGTGAGGGAGTATTCTTACTTGTGTCAATTTACATGTGTGTGTCGAAACCTTCAAAAAGCAACATTGTTTAGTTGCAGAGAAAACAACTTGATAAATACATAAACAAACCACTCACCTCACTCAGACGCTGATGACAGACCTACTACAAAAGTTCGACATCTTTTTTCAAAAGATCGAAATGAAATGTATTAAACACGCAAAAGTGTTTAACGCACCGTTCTTGTTTGATATGGGCTAGTGGATGTGAGCCGCGGTGATATCTGCTCATTTGCATGCATCTGTCTAACCTGTCAATTAAGACCACTCAATGGATTTTGTCGTTGTGGTCTTTGTTCACAGGTGGTCTTTATTCGCAGGGTCGATCGAAAGGAATTGAAAGGATTGGGAGGAAATCGTTGTGGTCTTTATGGACAGGTCGTCTCTATTAAAAGATGGTCTCTGGGGCAGGTTTGACTGTAGCTAATGGGAACGGGGGAAACCTGTTCAAACCTAGACGAAACAAGTCCAAAATAAGGAAACTTATTGTATTCGCTAGTTACATGATTTACACAGGAAACTAGCACGCAGTGTGAGTATATACGAGAGCACTTACTTCAATAGGAATAATGGAATTCAATGATAAGTATCAGGGGAGAAATTTGTGTCGCTATCAGGTACTCTTTTATTTACGGTAAGTGACCAGTTGCAGTATTACAATTCCAATACAGGACACTGTACCACAACACAGTTTCACCAATATACATAACAAGATGTTGCAACCTGAGTTTCAGTAAAAAAAGGCCAAGTCATATGCGTTCAATATACAATAAAACTTAAGTTCCAGTATAATTTCTTTTGTAAAGTTGCAGGCGTTATAGAATTCGCCAAAGCAATCATGTGGAGTAGTTAGTTGTATATCCTCTTATTTGTCTTTGGGGTCAAACAAAGTAAACCGTAAATTAACTTTGGGTCTATTGACAAAGAACGCACCTGGTTTAATGCGCAATTTCCCAGCTCACACGTGGTGTGTATGGTCGTTTCATCGCGTAATCTATTACACCAATCTTTGCCAGCGGACAATGCCTTATTAACGTAGTTGAACTTGGTAGCGATATATGTCACAGATAACTAATGAACGAATGTGGGCGATTTGCGATAGGTGGAGGCTTGATCTGCAAGGCATGGTTTAAGAATTGACTGACCCTGATTCTGTAAACGTTCTTTAGTCTTTTGTATCAAAATTCTTTAGTATGTTTGTATCAACGTTCTTTAGTCTGTTGCATCAAAGTTCTATAATCTGTTGTATCAAATTTCTTTAGTCGGTTGTATCAAAGTTATTTAGTATGTTGTATCAAAATTCTTTAGTCTCTTGTATGAAAGTTCATGAGAATGTTGTATCCATGTTCTTCTTTGGTATGTTTGGATCAAAGTTTTTAAGTTAGTTGTATCAAAGATCTTTAAGGTGTTGTACCAAAGTGCTTTAGTTTGTTGGATCAAAGTTCTTTAGTGTGTTGTAGCAACGTTATTTAGTATGTTGTATCAAAGTTCTTCAGTATGTTGTATCACACTTATGAAGTATGTTTTACAAAAGTTTCATAATCTGTTGTAACAAAGTTCTTTATTCGGTTGTATCAAAGTTATTTAGTCTGTTGTACCAAAGTCCTTTAGTCTGTTGTATCAATGTTCTTTAATGTGCTCTATCACAGTTATTGAGTCTGTTGTATCAAAGTTCGTTAGTCTGTTGGATCAAAGTTCTTTAGTATGTTGCATCAAAATCATTTAGTCTGTTTGTATCAAAGTTCGTTAGCAGGTCGCATCAAAGTTCTTCACAATGTTGTATCAACATACTTTAGCATGTCGTTTCAAAGTTCTTTAGTCTTTTGTATTTAAGTTCATTAGTGTGTTGTAAAAATCTTTAGTATTTTGCATCAAGTATTTAGTATGGTGTGTCAAGTATTTAGTATGTTGTATCAACCGTTAGTAGGTTGTTTCAGTCTTTATTTAAGTGTATATGATTACTGTTCTCATATTGAAATAAAGTTTTTGCATATAAAATCGTTTAAATACAAAATACACATATATTGCCAAAAGTGTTTGTGATACATTCATATAATAATATAAATTGTAAGTGATAATTTTGTTTGATGAGACTGACGATGTTTAAGAAATGTCGATTCATTGAGGCGTGGACTTCCACAGTCTCATTGCCAGTAAAATGTGATCAACAAAAAACATTCCTGGAGTAATCCCATCATTATAAAGCATTCAGAATACAGTGCATAGCGGCATTCAGAATTACAGGTGAGGTATAAAATGAAATATATTTTTAATTAAAATGAATAACAGGAAAGGGAGGGTCACATTTGTTTACAACTTATATTAATAGTAATCCAAATTTGGTTTTCCCTGTAATATGAATCAGCATGAATTATTGATAGCTCAACAAATAATATATTAGAAGACTGAAAAACCAATTTATATAATATGTTATTTGGATCAACCTGTTTTGTTCCTGTAACCGAACTTGATGTTAATTGTTTTTGCACATTGCAGGGCGTTTTGTTTGGTTGATTAGGTAGCCGTTATTGGGTCATATTCCCAAGGGAAAAACTTATCTTATATATCCCAAAGCTAGGTTGGGGAATCCCCAGGTGATAATGTGATTTTCAGATGTTTGATGTAAAGATATGATAAGCCCAGACATAAAGTATGCTGAAAGTATATCATTCATGTTACTTGTATGTATAAGTGTTTTATATAGGTTTTATATAAGTTGTATTACTAAGCAAGCGGCCAACCCAATTCGGAGCATGATTTTTTTTAACCTTTATTATAATTTATATATTATATATGATTAAATGATAACCAATTATATCGACCGAATATTGTTTCAAGATTTAGTCCAGAATATGCAATCCCGCCCATGGCAAAAAAAAATATCCTATATAGACCATCGCGCTGAAAAACAGATAATGTCACTTTCATCTGCGTTTTGTATACATTTATACGAAATAAGTATACCTGCACTTCAATAGTAGAGATATTTCGAAATCTTGATCTATGCAGTAATAGTCAGTTAATATATTTTGTTCTCTGGAACCTAAGAGAAAAAAAAGAAGATTCATTAGATACAAAAATTCTTATTGCGTATCGCAAACTTTTCTCATGCTGTAAATTAATTATATAATTATATAATTCTTATTGCGTATCGAAAATAATTCCTATGAAGTAAGGTAATTATGTTATATATTTTTAAATTACAAGAGCTATGTATGATATACCGAGTGTTATTATATAAATGTGGAAAGCTGGATCAACTATCAAGAGGAAGTATTTACTGAGAATCAATTGTCTTTACTCTTGAGATTATTCACACCCATATAATACACTTCATAAAAGCACGCACCGTAAAATTTTGTAACTTATAAGCCGCCAATTAACGCATGTTTGAAATATAATTATAATCGATTCTTTTCTAAAGCAAATAGTATTTAGATATTTTCTTGAAAGCCAACCGACAAATATAAANGTGCAAGACAATTTAAGTATGAAGAAGGGAAACAAAGGCGACACAGTTGTTCACATATTTTAAGTTAATAGTTAATTATTATTATCTCTGATTAACTTCGAAAATGGTTTCAATTCAGTTTTTTAGTCCAATTCAAAGATGCTGTACTTGTGGCCATTTTTAACTTTTGATTGTATGTGTAAAAACTATATTCTATAAACAGGTTCTTGACCTGCAGATGTTAAATTCGTCATGCATGTGTGATTATGTGGTGTTAAGTGATTATTTATTACCGTTGCTGATAAGCATGGTCAATTGTTGATAATACCTCTTAACCCCATTCAACAGTTGTAAACCACTAGTTATGTAGTGTATTGGAGAGATGCTTCTTTCATGTTTACCTGTTTCGCTGGCGCGGGAACATTGTCGATACAGTGTATGGTAGTGTCAGGTGTCGAAAATAGCATTGTTCATTAAACGGACTTGTTCACAGTTTATCAAAATGAGAATGGTTCAACTTTTTATCACAGATTCAAGAAATAAATAAACAATGTACATCAGTGTGCAAAAAACACTAATGTCGAAGACTTATACTGAAAATACACTTTCGTTTACGAAAAATCATCGCATTGATAAAATTATAAAACGTCTCAGACGCGAAACAATTTTAAAATTTGATTTCTTGTGTTTTTTTTATATTTTGTAACACCACGTGGGTGGTTATACAAAGTATAAAATAAATGACAACCCATGTGAAGACGGATGGTCAGGTTCGCACATAATGTAGTCGAAAGACTCAACGACGACCCGAACATAAACTCTGAATTACACACACCCACACACGTGAAGACGGATATCTGGGTGGTTTCGGCGCTTGGCTTTTACTCCATGGGTCAGTGGTTCAAGCCCTGGTGTGGTCAACGTCTTTTCCTTGTTTGTTTCTTTTTTTGCTTTTATTCTTGTTTTTTATATTGGAGCTCTTTAGTTATGATTTTTATATTTATCAATTTAAAGCATTTAAAGACAAACTTCAAAACGTGCCAAAATCTGTGAACAAGTCCCTTTAATGTTGCGTATAATTTTGGATAATGCATAAGCAGTATATGGGAGTTTCCTGTTGTTCTGCGGACAACTCGTTTGCGATTTCAAAAAATATGTAATTATTTATGTGTGTTGCAATTATTATTGTGTTAGTTGAGTTTATTATTGTTATTTATGGAGATATAGAGTTATAAACTTCTTTGGGTGGTGATAATTTATATCACTAGGTATTAGACCATTCTCAAACTTAGGAAAATAAAAAAGACTCTTACAACCAGGAACATTACTCGAGACTGTGAATACATAGGGCATACCAATGTCGGTTTGGATGTGTCATCGTACAATTGTTAAAAATTTATAATGATCTAATTTGTATTAGCAAATTTTATTTATAAAATTATGTTTTTAACAAAACATTCTATGGTTTAAGTATAAAGAAATAACTTAGAGCCAGGAAAAAAATCAAGAACTATGTCATTTTAAGTGATCAATGTTAAGATAAGCTGAGCAATAAGGGATTTATAATTATTCTGTGGCTGTTCTAAACTGTATAAGTAGTCTTAAGTCTAAGAAAGAAAGAAATTCTGGACCTGGTTTAATAAGATGAAACGTACACTCTTTAAACATAGCATTACTAATTACTCGATAATATCGTGCCAGTCTTTCCAATACATCAGTTCCTTTTGCCTATCCATATATTCAACTTGCCGATACAAATTACTGCGAGACCTTGAGTTGAAAGCTGTTGAGATGTTTTCAGTCGCCACTGAGAAACCTTTATTGCAGTCCCCCATTCGGTTTCATTGAAATATTGTTTAAGTTGGCTAATAAAGGACATACGAGGGCGTGCCAAATGTCTTCTTAAATCGATTTTCTGACTGAAATCATTTTGCAGTTATAAGAAAATGCTGTTGTTTTTTAGGTCAGGTACTATTTCTAATCGGTGTTTCATTAACTTTAATACTATCATGCACGATCAGACAGTATGTACTCTATGTAGTGTGTTTTGATAACATAGATTCTAATATTTTCGGAAGATTCATTTTTCTGCAAAGATTCGTCATGCTTTTGCACATTTACACATACACATATACACTGATACACACTTATACATATGCAAGTTCACATTTACAAATAAACATATACACATATGCATATACACATATACATAGACACGTATAAATATACACGTATTCATATCGAATTCTACAAAAGCACTTATACATACACACATATACATAAAAAAGGAAACACAGACACGTATACATATACACATTTATATGTATATACGCATACATACAAATTTACACATATACACTTATACATGCCAAATAAAAGCTTCACTGGCGTAATATCCTTCATCTGTTTTTAATAACAACTCTGAAACCAAAACATAAAAACATCCTTGAATGCAAACTTGCACACAAAGATAAACGAATTACTATCCATGAGAAAGTTATTTTGTACTTAAACAGTGCCGCTTCTCTTCCAATAATGGGTTTAATTTTGGATCTCGGTAAATTAGTTTGTCGTCGCAAGTTGATTAGATTGCCTTTATAACAGTATTTTACAGATACTATGCAAGCGAGACCTGACATTGATTCTCAGAGAGAGAGAGAAAACTTTTCTGGAAGCATTGTAGTAGAAATAATCGAATCGCTGAGTATTTTGTGACATGTAAAAGCAAGTTAAACATGCACCATACGTCACATAGCAGGAACAAAAAATTCCAATCTGAAATCCGTTGTATCATATATCTAAAAAAAAAATACCCCAAGGGTATAATTTTAGTATGATTGCTCGCAAACATATTAAGCCTTTGGCTGTGTGGTTTCAGAGGTTTTAATGATGGTTTTGGTTAGTTTGCTATACACACCATTTCAATCCCTCCATTCGACACCAGCGGAATTATTTGAACAAACTTAATAGAGGATCGCTTTGCCATGTTACATAGGAAATATAACATCTATGAGAATAAGGCGCATTTCCAACACATACATTTCATATACAGTCATTAATATTCCAACAATCAGTGTTACGCAACATGTAGTTGAATGGTTTTAGTTAATCCTTCTAGAAAAGATATGCAGTCAACTTTTTATGTTATTAAATAATAAGATTACTAATTATTTTAAGAAACCCGGACTCAAACTGGAATAAGAATTTACAATTGCTTCATCTCCAAATGTGCCCTAAGTGTATAGCAAGAATGATTATCAGCTTTAGAACAAAGATTTAAATACAGATATCGTTGCGAAGATCTTGGTTTATTACAACAGAAATAACTTTTGAACATTTAAAAAGACAACAAGGGAATCCCAATCAAAGCGAANGCACATAATGTAGTCGAAAGACTCAACGACGACCCGAACATAAACTCTGAATTACACACACCCACACACGTGAAGACGGATATCTGGGTGGTTTCGGCGCTTGGCTTTTACTCCATGGGTCAGTGGTTCAAGCCCTGGTGTGGTCAACGTCTTTTCCTTGTTTGTTTCTTTTTTTGCTTTTATTCTTGTTTTTTATATTGGAGCTCTTTAGTTATGATTTTTATATTTATCAATTTAAAGCATTTAAAGACAAACTTCAAAACGTGCCAAAATCTGTGAACAAGTCCCTTTAATGTTGCGTATAATTTTGGATAATGCATAAGCAGTATATGGGAGTTTCCTGTTGTTCTGCGGACAACTCGTTTGCGATTTCAAAAAATATGTAATTATTTATGTGTGTTGCAATTATTATTGTGTTAGTTGAGTTTATTATTGTTATTTATGGAGATATAGAGTTATAAACTTCTTTGGGTGGTGATAATTTATATCACTAGGTATTAGACCATTCTCAAACTTAGGAAAATAAAAAAGACTCTTACAACCAGGAACATTACTCGAGACTGTGAATACATAGGGCATACCAATGTCGGTTTGGATGTGTCATCGTACAATTGTTAAAAATTTATAATGATCTAATTTGTATTAGCAAATTTTATTTATAAAATTATGTTTTTAACAAAACATTCTATGGTTTAAGTATAAAGAAATAACTTAGAGCCAGGAAAAAAATCAAGAACTATGTCATTTTAAGTGATCAATGTTAAGATAAGCTGAGCAATAAGGGATTTATAATTATTCTGTGGCTGTTCTAAACTGTATAAGTAGTCTTAAGTCTAAGAAAGAAAGAAATTCTGGACCTGGTTTAATAAGATGAAACGTACACTCTTTAAACATAGCATTACTAATTACTCGATAATATCGTGCCAGTCTTTCCAAAACATCAGTTCCCTTTGCCTATCCATATATTTAACTTGCCGATACAAATTACTGCGAGACCTTGAGTTGAAAGCTGTTGAGATGTTTTATGTCGCCACTGAGAAACCTTTATTGCAGTCCCCCATTCGGTTTCATTGAAATATTGTTTAAGTTGGCTAATAAAGGACATACGAGGGCGTGCCAAATGTCTACTTAAATCGATTTTCTGACTGAAATCATTTTGCAGTTATTAGAAAATGCTGTTGTTTTTTAGGTCATGTACTATTTCTAATTGGTGTTTCATTAACTTTGATACTTTCATGCACGATCAGACAGTATGTACACAATGTAGTGTGTTTTGATAACATGGATTCTAATATTTTCGGAATATTCATTTTTCTGCAAAGATTCGTAATGCTTTTTCACATTTACACATACACATATACACTTATACACACTTACACATATGCAAGTTCACATTTACAAATAAACATATACACATATGAATATACACATATACATAGACACTTATAAATATACACATATTCATATCGAATTCTACAAAAGCACTTATACAAACACACATATACATAACAACGTATACACAGACACGTATACATATACATATATATATACGCATACATACACATTTACACATATACACTTATACATGCCAAATAAAAGCTTCACTAGCGTAATATCCTTCATCTGTTTTTAATAACAACTCTGAAACCAAAACATAAAAACTTCCTTGAATGCGAGCTTTCACAAAAAAATAAACGAATTACTATCCATGAGAAAGTTATTTTGTACTTAAACTGTGCCGCTTCTCTTCCAAGAATGGGTTTAATTTTGGATTTCGGTAAATTAGTTTGTCGTCGCAAGTTGTTTAGATTGCCTTTATAACAGTATTTTACAGATACTGTGCAAGCGAGACCTGACATTGATTCTCAGAGCGAGAAAACTTTTCTGGAAGCATTGTAGTAGAAATAATAAAATCGCTGAGTATTTTGTGACATGTAAAAGCAAGTTAAATATGCACCATACGTCACATAGCAGGAAAAGAAAATTCCAATCTGAAATCCGTTGTATCATATATCTAAAAAAAATACCCCAAGGGTATGATTTTAGTATGATTGCTCGCAAACATATTAAGCCTTTGGCTGTGTTGTTTCAGAGGTTTTAATGACGGTTTTGGTTAGTTTGCTATACACACCATTTCAATCCCTCCATTTGACACCAGCGGAATTATTTGAACAAACTAAATAGAGGATCGCTTTGCCATGTTACATATGAAATATTACATCTATGAGAATTAGGCGCGTTTCCAACACATACATTTCATATACAGTCATTAATATTCAAACAATCAGTGTTACGAAACATGTAGTTGAATGGTTTTAGTTAATCCTTCGAGAAAACATATGCAGTCAACTGTTTATGTTATTAAATAATAAAATTACTAATTATTTTAAGAAACCCTGACTCAAACTGTAATAAGAATTTATAATTGCTTCATCTTCAAATGTTACTTTAGTGTATAGCAAGAATGATTATCAGCTGTAGAACAAAGATTCAAATATAGATATCGTTGAGAAGATCTTGGTTTATTACAACAGAAATAACTTTTAAACATTTAAAAAGACAACAAGGGAATCCCAATCAAAGCGAATTATATCCCCTTACGGCCTGAAACCTTATGAGCTTTTGGACAATTGAACTGGATACTAGGTTATTGTTATGAGTTACAGAATTAATTTATGATTAAACAGATTATAACTTTGACATAAACACAGCGGTTTGTTATGGAACACCTTTTATTTCCGTAATGCTGGTTTACACGTTCCTTTATATGACAAATTGCGTTTTGGGAAAATGTTACACAAACTGGAACATTGTCGAATCGGCAATATGTCAACAGGTTTGTAACAATTCAAGGTGGCGAAGTGTGCGTTTATTTTGTATTAGTGTATATATTGCGATATGCTTGATTAGGGGTGAAGTGCTTATTTATATTTCATTGTAATCGCAAAAGGAATACAATTAAGAAAAGCCAAATATGTATGTTGTCATTGTCATATCGTGATTCATTGAAAGGAACGTGTAACATGAATTTTGCTTCCAATTACAAGTAACATTAAATGAGTAATTAAATATAAAATAACAAAATATAAAGTGTGTGTTGACTGAGTTCCAGTGTATACGTGTTTTTGAATAAAATAACTTCTTTACATTGAGACATTTAGTAAGTGAAGGTTACCTTTAAAACAAATTAACCTTTCCTTATTAATTGAACTAGTGAATGTCGGCAAATGTTAAAATAAGTGCTCGTGTATTCTACACATATCTAGTAACAATTAGTAGACACATGGCACTCTCGAGGTAACCGGTTCTATTTTCCAGACATGACTGAGTAACACATATTCCACTACGCGGTCCCGTCGTCATGAAAAGATCGGAATAGATATTTCATTTTTAAATCTCTATGGAAAAAAATAACATATGTAAGTAATTTGTTTCATCTGTATAATTTGCCAACATACAAATGTATTAAAAATTATTTATAGTTTATTATTTCCAACTCATGTATTTGTTTTGTTGCTTTTGCATGCATATACATGTATATAGTACTTTCAACTCCTGTTTTTGACTTCTTGTGTTTGACGATGCTGCTTCAGCAGCTCGGCTTAGTTATCATACCATGAAAACATTCTTCACAATGGCGACCTTCCTAAAAAGATTGAGTAAGCTAAATTTTCTCAGTCGGCATACCTCGCTAATTATCATTGATATAGGTAAAGGCAGCTTGGTTCCCGTACCCTTTCAGATTTATCAAGAGGTTCGGGAGCCAAATTGTTGTTCGTACCCACAATTTTTCGTACCCAATTTTTTCGTACCCATTTTTTTTCGTTCCCAATTTTTTTTTCCGTACCCAAATTTTTTTTTGTACACAAATTTTTTTTCGTACCCAAATTTTTTTTGGCACAATTTTTTCGTACCCAAAAATTTCGTCGCCAAACTTTTCGTACCCAAAATGTTCGTTCCCAAAATTGTGTTTCGTACACAAAATTTTCGTTCCCACATTTTTCACATATGTGTACGGAAAAAAATGTGGGTACGAAATTTTGGGTACGAAACAAAATGTGGGTACGAAAAAAAAATCACATTGGGCTGTTAAAGCCATATATGTATAGTATAGTTTGTTGCAACACTTTGTTAATCAATAAAAATAAATGAAAACTAGCTACTTTTAAATCTTCCTTTTTTACCTATTTGACAGTGGCCATTAGTGTTTGCTTCCCAAAAGTAGTTGTCGTGGATGATATATTCCTAAGCCAATTATAAATGACAATGTTTTGAGAAGAAACACAAAATTGACTATTATTATACCCTTTACATACTGTGTTTGGGGGCTAACACAGGAATTCTCTTAGCATGTCCCGTCACGTCGAATCCTGAATCGTTAATTATGCTCTTCGAAAAAATATGGGTTAGCATATTGTTGATGTTTTATCCATTGGTTGTCTGGACCATTACTCCCAAAAGAATTGTAGGTTCAAATATGAGACTTTCAGGTAAATACATCTCATTGAAGGAGAGTGCAGTGTCCAAGAACGAAAACTAGTGAACCACAACCATTAAACTATTGACTTGAAACTTAACATACTTAATAGGGGTCGATGAATGACTAAGGGCCAACACTCTGAATAGCTCCTTTGCAGAAGTATGCCTCTTGTTCTTTATAAAGTTTTACAAAGAACTGTGGATTGTCTAAAAGTCAATGTGCACTGCAGCTATGCCAAATCTTAAATTAAGGATGCGGATAAATGACAAGCAATAAAAAATACAAAATTGTGGTGATTTAGATAAACTTAAATTAATGTTTTTATATCCATCCTCTTCAAAAGCATCGTCACACCAGAACTGTTAGTACTTTGATGTATGTATTACGTCCCGTATGTTTAATCCAATATGTGACAAGTAGTGTGTATAGGCTTATGAATGTTGTTGATGTTGTTGTTTTTCAATTCAAAGGTGACCCTTTTAAACTGACAGCCGTGCTTCAAATTAAGACGAAAACTCGGATTTGAGATCGAAATGAAAACACATGGAGGATCTTACCGCAGATTTATCGAGGACTATATAAGAAAACATGGTAAAAATTAGATTAAACACCTCACACTAGAATATCAACGTATATTAAGCTGAAAAGTTGGAAATAACGATTTTGACAGAAATGCTATGCTCAAATAACCCCTTCTAGCAAATAAGTAGTACAAAAAACAAATGATTATATTGGACTTAAAAACAGACGTCATATATCGAACGGTTAAGCGTTTTAAAGACGCGTGCGCTTGCACGCCTTACGATTCCGTCGATTTCCTTAACCACTCCGTGGACAACACAACATACACCACTCAGGTGTGGTAAGTGATTAGCGAAATAGTAAATAGTACCTCACACAACAAACACTACTTAGAACGACAGGTGTTGCTAGAGTGGTCTTAATTAGTGCGCTTATTTACCGAATACACTTACGCGGGTATTGATGGTATTTTGGCACAGAAAGTGCGTTTATTTACCGGGAATACTTAGGCGGGTATTGAAGATATTCCTGGCACAGACACAATAAATACTGACGAAAAGCTTTACGCAACATTTCGTTCAATAATTCCCCATAATATCCCTGACTTATGATCTTTTAGGTTATAATTGTCGGCTTATTTTGCAAATTAGTGCACAGAAAATTGAACTAGGAAGACAATGTGGATAAATATAGCGTTATATATCGATCAACATACCTTAAACATGTTTATATGTGTATACGTTAACGTGGTTATATTGGTGTTTGAATAAAGGCTAGCATGACCTAGTTTGGTTGTTATATTGGTGGAAACAAATATACACGTATTGTTAATATGACGAATACAACGCACGTTGATATGACTTAATGGGTTGTTATTTTGGTTGATTTGAAGTAACCGCAATGCTACGTCTAGTTTATACGATGCAAAATTAAAGCATACATTCGTACGACGTAATGCGGTTAAAATACAGGTTAATATTGCTACATCATTCTAAAATATAGGTTGATATGACAAGATCTGGTTAAATTATATGTTAATATGACGTTATATGTGCAAACTATAGGTTGTTATGATGCCAACTGTTTAAAAATGAATATTAAAATGACCCTATCTCATCATATATTGGTTTAAATGACGTCGTCTTGTTAAAAGATAGGCTGATATGACGTCATTTGGTTATAAGAAAGGAAAATGTTATGTCATTTGGTTACCAAATAAGTGGATATGACGTAGCCTGGTTAAAGCTTAGGTTGATATGACGAAAGCAGGTAGGCTATATGTTCATACATAGTCATCTGGTTAAAATATAGATTTTATATGACGTAGTTTGGTTTAAGTATAGTTTGAATAAACGTCATCTTGTTAAAATGTAGGTTTAAATGCCGTCTTTTGGTAAAAAATTTGAGTGTATATTAGCTGATATGACGTCGGTGCCATGCTTTTAGAGTCATTCGATTGTTATCTAGGTTGATACAAAGCAATTTTGATATGTTATTGGTTAAAATAACGTCGTCATATCCTTGTGTGGCCTGAAAAAGTCTAACTTGATTGATAAAATATATGATGGTTGAAAATACTGTATGCCAAGCTTTAACGTATGTTTGCACTTGACTACCCAGGTTCCTGGTAATGGGAAAGTCAGTAGGCAATTGTTTGGCAAACATTATTACATGTGTGTGTTTGCCAATTTTGAAACGATCGTCTATGACACACATAGAAGCCCCTACCTAGTAAGTACACTAAGAAACTCGCATTAAATTAATGAATAAGACTATGAAATCTATTATGGATCGTTATTACTTTTAAGAAACTCTTAGTATGTTATACAACGACTGGGAAAACCTTCTGTAGATCGTAAATACGTATATGAAACTATTTGTATATTGTAAGTACAACTAAGCAATTAGAAAAATGCACCAAAATACAATTAATAACAATGTACCAGTCATTTTACCAAGTTTGTCCCCAAAACACGACACCAATTTAACAAGATGACACCAATTTAACTGCTTCTTATATTTGTTTTATTTTCATAATAAAACGTCAACTTGATATGTTTGTTTGCCAATATTTGGCGTTTTTCTCCTGAGGTGTAAAATATTATGTCATTTCAGCTTGTATTTAGAGAGACAAATGCACTCAATCCACATGCGGGGTATTATTGTTTAAGGTGGGAGGCTATAGCCATAAATCCTCTTATCAAAGTAGTTCAGAGAATATTCCATGTACATGGTTTAGCGATTTGACGTCAGTAGATAGATAGATTCTCAACTCTTAACGCGCGTGCATGTATTTGCGCGTGCTAAAGCGTTTTCTGGAAATCAGCCAGGTTTTGATGGAGCGAAGGGAAAGGGGTGGAGGGTTGTAGAAGCACGCTTTTCAGCCAGTAATATTGACCTGTCAGTATAGAGATGCGACCTGATCGATAATGGTTGCAATATAGACACATTGTAAACTTGTACGCTGAACATGTATTTACACTATATGTATTCCGGTATTTACAGGTATATTGTTGAAACATTTTTGTTCGGGCGCTTTACCGTAAACATTTTAAAACGTTATTGTACTCGCGTTGTTCAAACATATTTATTATTTGATTTTCAACAGAATTGTAATAGAACCATGAAGTACATCAACAAAACTATCATTTTGCTACAACGACGCACAAGTTATGGCGCCTTTCCCATCATGAACAATTATGACGTTCTTTTGCGCATATTTGGTTTCGTCATTATACGGGCAGATTAAACTTGAGAGTTTTTACAATACTTGACATATACAACAATGTTAAGATATTTTTTGTATAGAATTAAGTATATAGCAGCCCTAGAAGGCTAAAATGAGTACCCTTTGTTAATTAATAATTTAGCAATTTCAGAAATGCCTTTTTTGTTTAAATGACTTGGACTCATTAATCAAGTGTTTCTAGAGAGCGTACTGCCCTAGTCTTTTAACTTGGTAAATTTGTAATTGAGCTGAATTCATGTGCGTTAATTGCCGTCCCAGATTAGCCTGTACAGGACGAACAGGCTAATCTAGGACTATTCTCTCCGCCTTAACTGTATTTTCGTTTAGAAGACACTTCCTTTAAACGAAATACTCCATAAAAAAGGAACATGTCGTCCCTGATAAGCCTTTGCGGACTGCTCAGTCTAATCTGGGATGAAATTTTACGCACAAGAATTAAATCCAGTTTTGCAAGACCGCGGCTCCATTGATAATGATCTGAGGAGTTCATCTGGCTTTCAGTATACGACAACTGACCCTCAGTGCCAGACAACTGGCTCTTGGTCGCAAATAATTGACACAGAGGTTAAGTGGCGGACAACTGGCTCTCTGTACTCAAATTCCCAGAAAACAAACTTTCGAGTGCCAGAAAACTAACTCTAACCCAGAAAACATACGTTCAATGCTGAATCACATGGGATCCGTATTGCTAGACGAAACAAATGTGTTGCTTGAATGTTAATTACATATATACATTTGTAAATCGTCATTCAATGTTAATTCTTTCACTCTATAACACGCCCTATCTGTTTATGAAGCAAATGTGTTGCAGTTCATTTTAAACGTATTACTGAACTATCATTGAGCTATCACTGAACTGGCAGTATATCTTTTCGCGGTGCTAGGATCTTACTCGTTTTTTTACGAGCTGAGAACCTCGCGCTCTTGGAGGATGCATTTTCCAGAAACAAACGATGTTTACTTTTGTAAGCACGGAGTCAGATTGCTATTGTTAAACGTCTCGTTTTTATTATTGTGTTTGCTGATTTTAAGTGCTTTGTTTCGATAAACATGACGGAAGTCATCATGTGTAATTATTAACAGTAAATACTCACTTTTTGTAGTTGTTGCTGACTTAAGGTGTATTTTAGCATAAAAAGGAAAGTCATCAAGAACAAACCTAGATAGCACACTTTGTTGTTTAAGTAGATGACTGAGGAGACAAATAATCATTGCCAAAGTTAATCGATTTGTAGGTTTTGTAGATACGTTTGTGACTTTTAAGTACATTGTGGTAAAAAGTATGTAAGTCATTTAGAACAAATATTACTACTTATCTTTTTGTAGCGTTTGTCGATGACCTTTGACTTTAAGATGCATTATGGAGGAAAAAAACCTGATCTTAGTCAACTAGTACACCTGTTAGTACCACTCTCTTTTTAATGCTTGCATATCACGCAGTGCCTTTAATTTGCATTGTAAATAAAACATATTCTGTAAGTCACCTGGCACAGAAATAACTTTAGTAGTTATTGAAGATGACGGTGTGTCTTATACTATTTATAGTAAGTTCAGAATTGTTGCTACATTTTGCACATCTTTTACTGGAGCTATCTTTGTTTGCATCTGTAGTTTGTTTTCTTTGTGTTCGGTCTTTAAGTGCATTGCGGGGGGGGGGGAGGCAATACTCATCCGAAGCAATTGAACTTCATATCCCAGTTTAAAGTGTATTTAATGTTTTTGACCACCATGCTTTGTGGTACATCGCTATATCACAGAAAACCTTAAAAAAAAAAACTATCACTAATAATTTCTTGAATACTGTTGTAGTATTTGCGGTAAGTTTTTGTGTTCACACATTTTTGAAGCCAACAGACCAACGGGAATTTTGTCTATACCTTGTTAACTGCTGTGTAAAAGTTGCAAAAAACACGAGTAGTTATGTCGTTATTGTTGTTACAGTTATTTGTTCTTGAAGTTGCTTCCTGGTTTTACGTTGGATAACATTAGGCAATGACGATGAATTGTTTTACCGGTTGTGCATATGTAGGCGTTCTGTGGTTGTTGGTTGTGTTGGTTCACCTGAGCACTTCGTGAGCTAATCTTATTAGTATATGTCCGGCTACCATGTTCGTGTGCCCTGCATCGTGCGGTTGCCAACTTTACATCGTTTTCACTCTAAAGGCCATATTTGTCATCCAATCTCGATGAAAGTTTGTCAGAATGTTTATATTGACAACATATATGCCGAAACTGGTTCAGGGCCGTCCTAAAAGTCGGTCCTTAGTTTATAATATATAAGTCTTGTTACCACTCAAGAGGCCAAATGTATGGCTCAATCTTGATGAAACTTGATCCGAATGTTTTCCTCAACAATATCTATGTTAATATTTAATGTCAAGTTTGTCCAAAACCTAGGTCACCAGATCAACAAACGTGTCACCATTCTACAGGCTACACTTGTGACTAAATCTTGACGAAACAGAATGTTTGTTTCAAGGCCATGTTTGAATATCGATCAAGGAGGATGGGACACAAGGTCACAAGGTCAAGTCTTCGACATTTGGTTTACCAAAAACTCAAGTGAAGGCATTATTTTCATCACGAGTCTCTTGTTGTTTTTTGTGTATACATTGTTAAAGTAGTAAGCCTATTTTTGTGTTATTGGGTGCTACCACGTGTTGCATGTTTTGCGCATTATTCACTATACAGGGTGGCAGATCTCAAACAAAATCGAAAAAGTCGCATCTGATACAAAATGTTAAATGAAATTTGCACTACCCTCTTATACCAAACAAACAAGTTCAAAGGAAACGATATTAACATATGAAATAAAAAGAGGACCACCTACGGATGACCTCGTCTGCGCCATAAAGAAGAACATTAAGATAAATTTGCTAAAAACGTATATGAGAGAAATAGAGAAGTTGTATATTTCATACCAGCAAAGGTCAAAACACGGTAAGTTGTACGTTACACCGAGTGAGGATTTCTCTAAAAAAAAAACATTCCGAAGAGTTACAAGCCTGGCACATTTTATGATGAACTCTTTTGAAAGTTAATTTATATTGAAAACTTCAAATAGCAAATTGTTTTAGTTTCATAGAAATGAACTATGAAAAATCTTACCTTACTCAGATGCTGATGACATAACTACAACACAAGTTAGACAATTTTCTTCTGAAGATCAGGCTGAAATGTTTTTAACAAACACAAACGTTTTACGCGCGGTTCTTGTTGGATTTGGTCTAGTGGATTTTAGCCACTGCGATAGCTCCTCATGTGCGTTCATCTCACTAATGCCAACCGCCAATTTGCGCGGATGGTATGGAGCCCGTGCATACACAGAAGACAAAACAAATACCAAATAGGCAAATCTGTCATATTCACTATATGTATCATTTTGATTTCCGTGAGATCGTATTTCGAACACAGAAAACTACCATGTAGTGTATTTATTTTCTTTTACGTGTGTTTATCAGAGACAAAGTGTGAGTTTATACGATAACTCGTATTACTTAGAAACTCTTAAATGCAATAAACATAATCAGGGGAGAAATTCATATCAGCTATCAGCTAGTGTTTTAATAAAGGCCAGTTGAGTTTCATATGCAATACAGAACAATGCATCAAACACTGTTTCAACAATAAACAATACAATTAGTTGCACACTGTGTTCCAGTAAAATATAATCTTCATGTTATACGCGTCCAACACGATATTGAACTTGAGTTCAAATATAATTTGTTTGCACCGTTGCATGCTTTATATAATTTGTAAGAACGATCAACTGGAATCGTACGCTGTTTTTAGTCTAATTATTCTTCGGGTTCAAACGAAGTACATCGTAAATTAACTTTGTGTTAAATGACAAAGAACGTACCTGGTTAAACGCTCAATTTGGCCACCCCACTCGGTGTGTATGATCGTTTCATCGTGTAATCTATAACAATAATCTTTTCCAGCGGACAATTCCTTGTAAATGGTGTGGAACTTGGTATCGATTTTTTTCACAGATTTCGAATGAACGAATATGTGCGATCAACGATAGTTGGAGGCTTAATATGCAGGATATGGCTCGATACGTATGTACATAAACGGCTGACCTGATTTATGGATAGGTCTTCGGTATGTTGTATCAAGACCGGTTCTTTAGTCTATTGTATGAATATCAGTTCTTTGATGATTTGTATAAAAGTTCTATCGTCTGTTGTATCAAGGTTATTTAGTATGTTGTATCAAGGTTCTTTAGTCTGTGTTATCAAATTGACTTTATAGTTTGTTGTATCAAATTTCTTTAGTCGGTTGTATCAAAGGTCTTTAGTCTGTTTTACCAAAGTAGTTATGAAAGTTGTATCACAGTTCTTAAGTCTGTTGTATCAATTTTAAGTATATAATTATCAATTTTTAGCATGAAGTATAACGTTTTAACATGCTGTATCAATTTGTAGCGTATTGTTTCAATTTTTAGTATGTTGTATCAATATGTTATCTGTTGCATACACCTTAAGACTGTTGTATCACGTGTAAGTATGCTGTTTCAAGTCTTCATGATGTTGTATAAGTCTTTTGTCTATTTTTTCAAGGTCAGCTTACAATGTACACTTACTGTTCTCATATTGCAATACAGTTTGCATAATGCTTACTGTTCTCATATTGCAGTAAAGTGTTTGCATTATGCTTACTGTCTTATATTTCAATACAGATTTTGCATTATGCTTTATGTTTTGATATTGCAAAACGGTTTTTGCTTTTGTAATCTTAAAAATACACATTACACATATATTGCCAGAAGTGTTTGTGAGAAATTCAGATAATCATATCAATTTTAATTGATAATGTTCTTTGGTGAGATTGCGACGGTTGATTTTAATAAATGTCGATAAATTGGGCGGATACTTTCGCAGTCTCTTGCACACGGGCTGCATTGGCAGTCAAATAAGATCAGGAAAATAATTCAGGGTTAACACCCATCATTATAACGCATTCAGAAGGCAATGCATAAAGGCACCCATATTGCAGGTTAGCTATACAATAATATATATAGTTAATTAATGTGAATAACAGAAGTATTAATAGTATGTAATACAAATGTGACTTCCCCTTGGATATGAATCATCACGAATTATTGATATATATTAGCAAAAAATATATAAGTACCCAGAAATACCAACTTTAATAAGTTTATTGATCAGCTTGTTATGATCCTCGAACAGAGCATGGTGTTAATTAGTTTTGCATATTGCAGGTCGTATTTTTGTTGATTATGTTTCTGTTTATGGGTCATATTCCCAATGGCAAAAAGTGATATTTCCGAAAGCTAGATCAAGAATTCTCAACTGATGTTTTGACTTTCAATTTATGAAGTTCAATATAAGATTAGCCCAGAACTAAAGCTTTCTGATGTTGTATTATTCATGTTACTGATATGTATAAGTTTTTTTTATAGAAGTGTTATTACTAATGATTAAAAACTCCACAATCAAACAATATAGTTTTTTCCCAATTGTAACTAAATTGACGCTAAAATTACCAATTTCAAGGAAAAAGGCCATAATTAAAAAAAGCATGTGGACAGCCCTTCATTGATTCTAAAATTGGTTCTCAGACTCCTCTTCACTCCGCTCATACAAACTGAATTCAGCCTTTTAATTTTAAGTCTGAATCATAAAAATGTGTATGGGCTGTACTTTGCAATTTAGACGAAACATAAATACATATCATAGTCTTACAATGTAGACGTAACTGCGAAATAGCATGTACGTTCGCACGGACGGCTACAATACAAACCTTGGGCTAAAAAAATGTCATACGGTGATGAAAAGACATTTACGTTGTGCCTCTAATCCGAAATGATTTATATGTCCAGATACTATTCATCGCATGATTTATTTACATTATATAACACAAAAGGGCACCCACTGCATATACCGGAAATTACTACTATCGAAATCATATATTAATTTTCTCACCAAAATTTGGTAAAAGAACAACAGCAATCAAATACAATCACCACTCATAGAGCCATTGCGGCGCTTGGCTGATTGCCGTACAAGGGAAACAATCCTGAATACAAGCACCACTCATAGAGCCATTGCGGCGCTTGGCTGATTGCCGTACAACACTCATAGAGCCATTGCGGCGCTTGGCTGATTGCCGTACAAGGGAAACAGCCACTCATAGAGCCATTGCTGCGCTTGGCTGATTGCCGTACAAGGGAAACAATCCTGTAATAAGCACCACTCATAGAGCCATTGCGGCGCTTGGCTGATTGCCGTACAAGGGAAACAATCCTGTAACAAGCACCACTCATAGAGCCATTGCTGCGCTTGGCTGACTGCTGTACAAGGGAAACAATCCTGTAACAAGCACCACTCATAGAGCCATTGCGTCGCTTGGCTGATTGCCGTACAAGGGAAACAATCCTGTTACAAGCACCACTCATAGAGCCATTGCGGCGCTTGGCTGATTGCCGTACAAGGGAAACAATCCTGTTAAGAAAGGGCCCAAATCGATATGGTAGTACACATTTTTGTAACCTTGATATATTCTCTAATATCCATTGTTGATGTCGTTTGTTAGTGGTAATCTCAGAGAAACAGAGAAGATACATTAGGTACAATTATTAATATTGCAAATCATAAATAATTCCCGTGGATTAAAATAATTGTATGAGATATTTTTATATGACAAGAGCTATGATATAGCGAGTGTAATTATATACATGTAGAAAACTGGATCAACAATGGAGCGGAGGTATCTACCGCGTATCAATTTTCTTCATTTTTAGATTTCTTGAAGTAATTTAATAAAGATATTCACTACAATAAAAGCACGTATCATTTAATTATGTAACTTATCCGATATCAGTTAACGTATGTTTGAAAGATCGTGATTATCCATTAGTTTCTAAAGCAAAAAAATATTTTAGATATGTTTGTCCTTGGACGCCAACCGACACATATTAACAGTACAAAGGCTACATTCAAATATGGAATCAATCAACGTATGGAATTGTTGGGTTTCGAATATATTGCATCGTTTATGAATGTCGCGTATTAATGTCAGATAAACGTATAAGCAATGTATTGGAGTCTCTGGTTGTTCTGCTGAAAAACAAATTTTTAATTCAAAAGTATCTAATATTTTTTGCGTTTTACAATAATTATTGGTGATTGGGTTAATAAGCGACTACTTATGGAGGGATAGTTTTAAACTTCATTTCATCCAACCATTCTCAAACTTATAGGAATATAAAAAAGTCCTAAATCCCAAAGAAATGCACCATAGTTCGCATATACGGGCTACCGATGTTATTTTGAATGTGTCAGCATCAAGTTGTAGCGGCAAATATAATTACTATTTATTCAACAAACCATTCTTGACTTGAACTATAAAGATAAGACTAAGACCAAATACAATTTTTTTCATATACTAGTACACGGCATCCCTTTTTTGCATTTCTCACCAATACATGAAGAATAATGTCTTTTTAGGTGAAATTGTTTGTTAAGCTAAACAATCCAGTATTTATAGTAATTTAATGTCAGTTATTAAATGTATTATTAGTCTTATGTAACCAGTTTTTTGTTGGATTAACCAAACACTCTCTAATCATGGCAATACTAATTACTCGATTATATCGTGCCAGTTTTTCCAAGACATAATTTCCCTTTGCCTTTCCAGACATTTAACGTGCCGATATAAATTTCTGCTCGACCTTTAGTTGAAAGCTTCTGATATGTTTTATGTCGCCCCTGAGAAACGTTTACTGGAGACACGCATTCAGTGTCCTTGAAATATTGTGTAAGTTAGCTATTTAAGAACGTAAGAGGGCTTGTCACATGTCTTCTTAAATCATTTTGCTGAATGGACTCATTTTGCAGTTATACAATTAGAAAATACCTGTTTTCCTATTTGGGTCATTTATATTTTTAATCTGTGTTTCATTTCCATGGATACAATAATATACGATAGTTTGTGTGTTTTCTTAACATGGTTTCTAACATACAAATCTAGCTCAAGGAAATGAGTTTTCACTGATAACGCATTAACGTACGTTGACGATGAGCTTTAAAGTTATGTTTATTCTTTAGTTGAACATAAGTTACAGTCGAATTCGCTTTGAAACTTATTGCAAACTGAACATGTGCACGACACGTGACTGAACATGTGCACGACACGTGACTTAACATGTGCACGACACGTGTAACAAAGTTATTGAATACGCACGGAAACATTGTTCAAAGCCTATAACCCAGTCATCAAAAAAGTTTTTGTTAAGACGTGAATTTATTTTCTCATGATTCATTTTTTCTACAAAGATAACGTATATATATACATTAAAAATAGACAATTATACATATGTACTTATGAAATACACATAAACACAAACAATTATGTATACATATACATTATACATATGCACGTATATATTTACAATTGTACAATTGTACATATACATATATACATATACAATTATACATAAACACTCATACTTTTACATTGATACATAATTTTATAAACTTATACATAAGCACTTATACACACACATATATACTTATGCATGTATACGTATGCACACATATTCATACATACACACTTAATCTTATACATGTTCATTTATAGATCAACACTTAAACACGTATATACACTAAATCATCACAAATAAAAGCTTCACTAGCCTAATATTCTTGATCTGTCTTTAATAACAACTCTTAAACAAACAAAAACTAAAACATCTTTTAATGCAAGCTTTCACAAAAAGATAAACGTGAAAGTTATTTTGTATTTAAACTGTGCCGCTTCTCTTTCAAGAATGGGTTAAATTTAGGATCTCGGTAAATTAGTTTGTCGTCACAAGTTAATAAGATCGCCTTTATTACAGTATTATACAGATACTATGCCGGCGAGACTTGACATTCATTCTCAGCGGGAGACTACTTTTTAGGAAGATGCGTTGTAGAAATAGCCAATACATTCAATAATATTTATCATTGCAAAGAAATTATAAAAAGTGCACCAAAGTTTAACAAAGTAAGAAAATACTATTCCAATTTCATTAGAAGTCCGTTGTATCGGATACCTAATGTGTTTTGCCCCAGGGGCATGATTTGGGTATAATTGCTAACAAAATAGTTTAACCTTTGGCTTTTTCGTTTCAGATGAAACTACTTCTATAGATATTTTGTCATATACAGCATTTGAATCCAAAATTTTTGAAATATCTAAACAAACTAAATGGAGAACCTTCATGACATGTACAATACTAAATATTATATCTCGGCTGGAAAGGATTAAGTTAGGTTGTATGGAAGCATTTTAATGTATGTTGCTACACAGCGTAGTTTAAAATGATTTGCTCTGACTTATGGAAAGTTTCTTAGTCTGCTCTATCAAAATTCTTTAGTATGTTGTATCAAAGTTCTTAAGTATGTTGTATCAACAACAAAAATTGTCCTTTTTTGGTCTGTTTGGATAAAAGTTATTTTGTCTGTTTGGATCGAAGTTATTTGGTCTGTTTGTATCAAATTGTTTATGTCTGTTGTATCACCTTTCTAAAGTTTTTTGTATCACTGTTATTTTGTCTGTTGTATCACTTGCCACAATAATATGTGAGACATTCAGATAATCGCATAATTGTTAAATGATAATTGTGATTGATGAGACGTGCGGTTAAGAAATGGTAATACCTTGGGGAATGGGCTTTCGCAGTTCCACCCACACGGGCTGCATTTCAAGTCAAATTAGAACATGAAAAAAACATTCCTGATCTAATCCAATCATAAGAACGCATTCAAAATGCAATGCATACAGGCATTTATATTACATGTGAGCTATCAAATCTATATATTTTAATTGATGTGAATATCAGGAATTTGCCACACTTTTTTTTATAAATATCATTAATAGTTTGTAATAGAAATGTTGCTTTCCCTGTGATTTGAATCAGCATGAATTATTGATATCACAACAAATATAATATTCGGACACAGAAATACCAATTAATATAATACGTTATATGGATCAACCTGTTCTGTTCCTAGAACCAATCTTGGTGTTATTTGTTTGTCCACATTTCTGGGCGTTTTGTTAGTTGATTATGTAGCTGTTAATCGGTCATATTCCAATGGTATCGTTTATCCGAAAGCTATTTCCCAACTGATGGTTATACTCTCAGATTGTATAGTAAAGGTATATTTTGCCCAGAAGTAACATGTTCTCAAATTGTATTATTTTATTAAGGATGTTTATGTTCTATGCTAATTCAGAATACATTACCGCCCAATGACTATGCCTGTTTAAAATAACGTTGTGTATATAACAAGAAAAGATTATATCGGACGAATATTGATTAGCGTTTAAACCCAGCGAGGTATTTGTTAATGGTCTCTGACACTGTTTTCATCGTGTTGAAAATACTAAGCTCAACCTATATTTCTGTGATCATTAATTAATTAGACAATATGAGTATTCTCGCATGTACAAAGTATTTAATTTGATAAAAAAAGATATTCTTCAAGTATATTTTCAATGAAATTTCAAAATACAAAAATAATATGTAAACATTTATTTAACAGACAGTTTGCATATTAATCAATACCGTTCAAACAAAATAATAAAAGAACAAGATGTGTTTGTGAAACACTATGTACCCTTTTGAGTGATTTTGACCCATATATTTGATCTTTGACCTTAAAGGATGACATTTACCTTGACCTTTCACCACTCAAAATGTTCAGATCCATGAGATACGCATGCATGCCAAATATGAAGTTGCTATGTTCAATATTGCAAAAGTTATGGCAAATGTTAAAGTTTGACGCAAACAAACCAACAAACTAACAAACAAACAGACTGTGCAAAAACAATATGTCCCCCAGTATAGACTGAGGGACATAAAAATCTTTATTGACCGCCGCACTGATATCAATCAATGTCACATTTATCTGCGTATTGCATACGTTTATATGACATTCCTATACTACACTATAGAAGTAAACACATTTCGAAATCTGGACCTATCCAGTAATATCCATTGATTAAATCTTTGTTCTCGGTATTTTAAGAGCAAAAAAGAGAAGTTACATTCGATTCAATAATTTGTATTGCGTATCGTAAATTATTCTCATGGAGTAAAATAATTAAATTGCATCTTTTTATGTGACAAGAGCTATGATATACTGAATCTAATTATATAAATGTGAAAAACTGGATCAGCTATCAAGAAGACGCATTTACTGCGTTTCAGTTTTCTTCATTTTCAGTTTTCTTGAAGTAATTAAACACGCATATAAATTATCAAAACATAATAATCATCGTACAATTGTGTAACTTCTCCGACGTCAATGAACGTTTGTATAAACGATCAGTGTTATTGATTATTTTCTAAGCAAATAAAAGTTAGAAATGGCATTGAATAGTAAATCAATTGCAGGTATATACTGTACTATTAGTCTTAAGTCTAAGGAAGAAAGAAATACGGCACCCGTATTTGTAAGGAAAAAGTAACGCTCTTTAAACATAGCTTCACTAATTACTAAATAATCTCGTGCCAGACATTTAACCTGCCGATATAAATTGCTGCGCGACCTTTTCTTGAACGCTTTTGAGATATTTTATGTCGCCCCTGAGACACTTTTATTGCAGTCTTGCATTCTGATTCCTTGAAATATTGTGAACATTGGCTATTTAAGCACATAAGAGGACTTGTCAAATGTCAACTTAAATCGATTAACTGAATAACCACATTATGTAGTTATACAATCAGAAAAAAAAATAATGTCCACTTTTTGGGTCATGTACTATTTCTGATCTGTGATTCATTAGTTTCATACAATCAAGTACGGTCATACAATATGTTGTATGTTTTTTTAGCATGGGTTTTAACATACATATGCAGCTGCAGGAAAGGGGTTTTCACTGTTTAATCATGAACGTACTCTGGCGATGAACTTTTTTTATTCTTTAAATGAGCAAAAGTAACAGTAGAAATTTGTTTGAAACTTATTGCAAAATGAACATCTGCATGACACATATAACATATTTATTTAAAACGCAAGTTACCAGTTTTAATGGCATGTAGCATTGTGATCAAAAAAGGTAACAAATATTTCTTAAACATATACAAATATACATATGCATATACACGTATATATATACACTTATATATACAAATATACATATACTCTTAAACACGTATACATATACACTTAAACATATACACATTTACAGATAAATATATACATATGAACGTATACATATATACTTATAAACAAACACTTAAAAGTGATAAATCAAAACTTTACTAGCATACTATTCTTCATCTGTCTTAAATTACCACTCTAAAACACAAAAACTTTTTTGAATGCAAGCTTGCACAAACAGATGAACGAATTACTGTGCCTTTTCTCTTCCAAGATTGGGTTTAACTTTGGAACTCGGCGCATTAGTTTTCGTCGCAAGTTAATTAGATTGCCTTTATTACTGTATTTTACAGATACTATGCCAGCGAAACTTGACATTCATTCTCAGAGAGAGAGAAAACACTTTTGATGAAGATTCTTTGTGGAAATAACCAAGAAGCTGAATACTATGTATCATTTAAAAGTAAGTTAAAATATGTACCAAAGTTAACCAAAGCAGGAAAAGACAATATCAATTTGAAATTCGTTGCATAATATATCTAAAAAAATACCCAAGGGGCATGCTTTGAGTTTAAATGTCCAAACAAATATCAACTTATTTGGCTTTTTTGTTTCGGTGTAGCCGATGTCTTAAGTTATTTTGCTGTATACACCATTTGACCCCTCCTTTGACCCCAGGGGATGTATTTGAACATACTCGATAGAGGACCACTATGTTTATTTAAAACACAAAGTGTTTTGCATATCCAGTCATTAAAATGCCAACAACAATTGCGGCGTGTCATTAAGTTGAGTGTTATTTTATATGTTGATCCGTCGAGTTACAATATGCAGTTAACCTCTTATGTTCTGAAATGATAAACTTACTACATATATTAAGAAACCCGGAAACAAACTGAAAAACAAATCCAGTTGCGACACATATCCAAAGGTGTCCTTAGTGTGAATCAAGTATGATCATCAGCAGTAGAATACAGATTTAGATACAGATAACGTTGCGAGAACCTTGGTTTATTACAACAGCAATATATTGTTTAATTTTTAAAAAGACAACAGGGAATCCGAATCGAAACAAAGTATTCCTTTACGGCCAGACATTTAATGAGTTTTGAGTTGCTTGAACAGATTATTAGATTATTGCTATGAGTTACAGAATTAATATGTGATTGACCAGATGATTACTTTAACCCTTTGCATGCTGGGACATTTGTCGTCTGCTAAAATGTCATCTGCTGAATTTATAAAATTAGCAATTTCTTTGATTTCTTTTCAAAGAATACTATCAGAATAGCAAACAGTTTGGATCCTTATGAGACGCCACGTTCTGTGGCGTCTCATCTGGATCCAAACTGTTTGCAAAGGCCTTCAAAATCCGGTTCCAGCGCTCAAAGGGTTAACAATAACAACGCGGTTTTAAAGAACAATTGGTATGCCCTTAGTACTGATACACTTCTTTTTATGCACAATACCGTTTTGGAAATGTGTGACAAAAATGGAACATTGTCAAAAAGCCAATATGTTAACAGGTCTATTATAGGTATGGAACAAATTAAGAAACATGTATTCATGGTGGTGATGTGTGCTAATTCTTCATTATTCTTGCGATGTTTTGACGCATAAAACAGCTAATTTTGGGGAATTGCACGTAGTCTCTTAAAAAGAATACGAATCTGAAAAGTCCAAATATGTTCGTTGACATTGTCAAGTCCTGTCTGATTGAAATGAACTTGCAAATGACCTTCGCTTTCAATCGATTCGATAAAATAAAAATAATTATAAAAATATATAATTAAAAAAAATTCAAGGTAACGTTTCTTGACAAAAACTGCACTACATTCAGACACGAGAACGTTTCACCTACATTTACAACTAATTGACAAAAGCTCACTTTTTGCACTTGAGAGAATGTCGGCAAGGGTTGAAATATGTGCTGGTGTATTCTACACAGATCTATTGACAATTGTTAGACAAAAAACACTCACGATGTTATCTGTTCTTTTCCCCAGACATGAGTAAGTAACAAATAGCACACGATACGAACAATAATGGCTCCAAGGTGTGATTTTGTCACAAGATGGATATATAAAGAAATAATAATGACAACATACTGCGAAATTTCATGAATTATTTTGTCCGCTGTGTTCTTATGAATTTAGTATGCGATAAATGGTAGTTATTTTATATTTTGTTGTAGTACGGACACGAAATCATAAGAAGAGCAGTTATATATTACAAAATGGCTTAAGTTGGGGCAAGTGTTCTACAAAAGGTGTTGTAATTGCTGCAAGAAACAATAAAAAAATGAGAAGTAGTGGCCAAAGTGTTGTAGTAAAAAATGTAATGGTCGTAAAGTAGAAGCAAAATTAGAAGTACGGTTTATGGTACCATTAGTATTAAACTTGTTTAAACAAGAATATAATTAAACAGTTGGATGCTCTTTAATGATCTTTTATCCGATTTGTCAGGCAAAATAAGTGCATTGATTAGGACATAACTATCATAATGATAGTTACACAACTTAAAGCTTACACGCAATGAGTTTCACATATTAAGTGCCCTATTTTTTTCTTGACATTGCACTCAGACAAATAAATCTCGCGCAGCATCAAGTAAATGTCGAATAATAGTAAACCAATGTCGAAACTGCCTCGTTTCTCATTATGTTATTGTGTTGTTGAAAGTATTGTTTATACACATACAATAGACATACAGTCCGAAATGTTAAGAATGGCTTAATTATGTACGCTACATGTAACACATTGGTATTGAGGCAGCACAATAAGCATAGGCTGATGCAAGTGTTTATTTCAATGGCTACGTAAGTGCCGATCATCACCGCAGACAAATGGCGGTTGTTAACAAACGAACTAAGCCGAAAGACAGATGCTTTTCGTCAATTTATTTATAAATAAACGCAGCATGCAATCGGATTACTGATGATATTCTGGGGAATTTCTTAGTTGTTACTAAATATCAAAAGTTATCAGTTAAGTACACGTCCGAAAAGTATACCCATACTGTATAATCGTTTATATTCCTAGGCATACATTTTCGTGGTACAAAAAATTACATTTCCAGTCATAAGTAAGTTCGTGGATTTCTGATTTTGGAAAAAAAAAGAGAGAAATGTCCTCATTTTCCGATGTGTTCTTGTTAAATTCGTCGATCGGTTAATCCACGAAATCAAAAAAAAGTGTTCCACGAATAATAATGATTTCATAGTATTTTTATATTTAATATGAATAGTGACTTTGCGGTGCCGTCGGCATCAAAAAAGCTCGGAAACGTTTCTCAAATNTAGTTCTAATAAATAAATTTTCGACAATTAATATGATACATAATTTTATAAAAATTGAGTCGGTGTAAATAGAGGCATGTGTGTGGTGTATTCGAAGTTATGTGTTTTCTTGATCAGGTTTAGTATTATGTGGATCTGATAGTTATATTACTTTTTCCTTCAGAATGATTTGAAAATAATTGATGAAAACGCGTACACATACACACTTTAAACTTAACTGTGGCGACTTACACTCGTGATGAAGGAGTCGTATTGCTGTATTTTGAAATTAATATCTCCGGTTTGTGGGGAATCGCACTGTTTAGCCCATACTGAGTTCGCCTTTGACAACGGCGGATACATTGGTGACGTAAGCACATTGTGGGTTAATATGACGTCATCTTCGTCCTCGTGTGAGGAATACCCGGAGTCGTTACGCTCAAAGACAGCCGATGTCTTATTTCTGTCATTACCCGAGTTTTCATCCAAGCTGTCCACTAAAATACCGTTCGTTTTCTCCACACTTTTACCTAATAGAGTAATCCGTTGAGGAGTAGATATTGAATTTGTGATATCCATACCGTCGTTTTGACCGTTTGTCACGAGTTCATCATTGTCTTGCACAAACTTGCTCACAGCAATTTTATCTCCGAGAACTTTGCTTTCTTGTTTAATAAGAAAACGCCGCCTTTTCACTTCATTTTCATCTATTTCCAAAGCAATATTTCTCTTGAGTGGTCTTTTTGTTCTTAATGACTCGCATGAGAACGACACTGAAGGGTCAATTGACTCCATCTTTCTTTCTATTTTGTATTATTTACTTTCACGAATAAGATTTAATTAAATCCCCGACACATTGAGTGTTAATAAATCAAAGTCTATTAATCAAAAGGCTTGTTTTTTAACCGTTTTATTATACAACCTTTCGAACATTTTCTAAAGCACAATCACTGTCAAAAATCACCTGCAATACATAAATATGTTTTTAACCAATTACGGACATTTCATATTCCGTGAATACCCTTGTTCCACATCAAAGCGTTTCTGCACAAGAACAATTTAAAGGGAAAACAACATTAAACATGCCTTTCAATTTGACAATTAAGATTTAATCAATTATCCACTTTGCAAATCCAGTATGATAACATAGTCAGTGCTCGTTTAGTTTTGTCAACAGCAGTAATTCTAAAAATCTCTTATATTAACAATGTAAATCTAGCTTGATTAACAATAAACATTCTCGGATTTTACGAACACCACTCCTGAATAAACCTGAACAAGATTTTCTGAAAACGATGGTCGCTTTACAACATACGAGCAATCACATTTTTCGTAAACAGGGACCCGTATGTAGGTCAGTATTGATTACCTTGATAACGCTGAAGAATAGAATAAATTATGAATACCAGTGTGTTTAATCGACCGTAGTTTAGTTCATATTTCAGGTAGGTTTATTTTGTACACTTGAAAACAATAAATTGTTGTGAAAACATGCTAGTACTAGCTGATACGAAAGAATAAATAACATTTAACGTTTAAGTTGACCGAGTTCTCGTGTTTTACTTTCATTCACTGAATGAATTATTTTGAATTCAGTCGAGCGGAATTAATGATGCAATGCATGCAGCGTTTCGTTGGATATGAACGTGTAAATGTACACATAGCTTACAGCAATAAGCAATATAAAATGCACCTGATGCATAACACACATATAGACTGATACTATTTTAAACTTGGCCTTAAGTACGTATCACATATCTATAGTATATTGCAAGCACAACACATTTTAAACTGCATGTTACCGATCACTCAAGAGTCTCTTGACTTTGTTTATTTATTTGAGACTTGTTCTGCGACCACTCGGCTAAATGCATGTGCGTAAAGTGTCGCCCCAGAATAGCCTGTGCAGAATCAAGGACGACACTATCCGGTTTTTATTGAATGTGTCGTTTAAATAAAGTCTCTTTTTAAAGAAAAACCAGTTTAGTCCAATCTGGGACGACACTTAACGTAATTTTTTAAGATAACATTTAATACCAGCAACATCCTGTGTCTATATATGAGGAATGAAACTTAAAAAAAATAAACATAAAGTCAGATAATCACCAGCTTGGTACGTTATCGAATTCCTATACATTACATGATAACCTGTTATCGAATTCCTATACATTACATGATAACCTGTTATCGAATTCCTATACATTACATTATAACCTGTTTGTTTTCTGTCTACTTAAATTCATTGTTCCTCAAAATTATTAATGTTTTGTTTATAGTTCAAACGCATGTTGTTATTGTATTTGTATGTTAATGACGATGAGCTTTACATGCTTAAGTCAAAATAAACTATTCTGTTCTGATAAGAATATGTTAAAACAAAACATGGAATGACTGATGCAAACAATTTCGGATTCAAGCAGGTTTAAACGCAAGGCCAAGTGAACGGAAAGCCCAGAATGATTCACAATACATACACTTAAGTCCTGAAAACAAGCAATTAGTTATTGCTTTATCTATTGTGGCGTGTTCTGAGAANACGAACTAATGCTTGTGCTCATATCATTTATATATGCCAGGAACAATAAAGGCCCCAGAATACTACCCTGTGGGACACCGCACACAACCGACCGGAAGTCCGACTTTGCATCATTTACGTGAACAGACTGAGTCCTATCAGACAAATATGAGCGGAACCACTCAACCGACTCAACGCCCATCTCCAGGAGCTTTCGACAAATGATGTCATGGTCCACGGTGTCGAAAGCCTTCTGGAGGTCAAGCATAATCATAGTAGCGCACCTTCAGGCATGGTGAGTGTTTAGAGAAATAGTAATTAGTACCTTACACAACAAACACCACTCAGCCATGGTGAGTGTTTAGAGAAATAGTAAATAGTACCTAACACAACCAACACCACTTAGAACGACTTGTGTTGTACGAGTGATATTAATTAGTGAGCTTATTTACCAAAATTACTAACGAGGGTATTGATGGTATATTTGGCACAGACTCAATAAGTTCTAACGAAAAGCTTTGCGCAACATTTTGTTCATTAATGCCCCATAATTCCCTGACTAATGTGCTTTTAGCCTATAATTTTCGGCTTATATCGCAAATTACTGCACAGACAATACTATTGAACTAGGAAGATAATGTGGATAAATATTGCGTTATGCATCGATCAAAATACAGAAACCATTGTACGTTTATAAGTTTACGTGGTAAAATTGGTGTTTGAATATGGACTTTTTGGCTTTATTTGATTGTTTTATTGGTTGGCACAAATTTACACAGCTTGTGGCTCCGACATAATCCGATAACAACGCATGCTAATATGACGTGATTTGAAGTAACCCCGTTACTGCCAAGTCAAATCATAAGCTCATGCAACGTAGTTAAACTAAAAAATGTTATGACGTCTTCTTTTCTCAATAAATATTGAAATGACAACATCGTATAACATTACTGGTTGATACGACGTTATCTGTCGACAATTAAGGCTGATATGAAGTTATTTGGTTAAAGAAAAGGTTAATATGACAAAAGTAGGTAAATATAAAGGTTGCTTTTTAGTCATCTGGTTAAAATATAGGTTTCGATGTCGTAATTTGGTTTAAGTATAGTTTGATATAACGTCATCTGGATAAAATGCAGGTTTTGATGTCGACTTCTGGTTAAAATTCGGCTTGTATATTAGTGGATATGACGACAGCCCCGTGCTTTTAGAACCGTTTGAATGTAATCAATATTGATACAATGTAATTTTGATATATGATTGTCAATAATGTCATCGTGTTCTTATGTGGCTTGATAACGCATCATTTGGTTGATTAAATACGATTGTTGAAATGATTTGAGGTCAAGCTTAAAATGTTTGCTTGCACTTGCTTACCCACGTTTGCTGGTAATGGGTAGGTAAGTAGACAATTGTTTTGGCAAACATTATAACATGTTTACGCTTGCCAATTTGTGAAACTATCGTCTTTGACACAGAAAGAAGCTCGTGGCTAATAACTACATTTTGAAACTCATTTTAGATTTATAATCAAAGCGCTGAAGGTACTGAATTTGTTCGCTGTTGTATAATCTTAGACGCAACTCAGCTTTCAAAATTATGTTATAGCTTTTTATATCGCAAGTTTGAAATGACCACAACCCATTCAAATGTATAAAGAGTGTGTCTTTAAAGCACAGGTCGAGATGTGTGGTTGTTTTTTTTTTCAAACCATTGATACAGCTAATCAGTGTGCACAGGCTTATGTTTTTTAACATGCATTAAGCCCCGTTTTCCCTGAAAGCAGCCAATATGTACAGATTGCAATAATAAACACTAGACTGGCCAACGTTGTCTTACAAGCTGTTAAATACACACTATGTAGTGTACCAGTGAGAACAGGCAGATAAGGTGCTTATTGTCGTCTGCTAAATTTTACAGCAGTTATCCACACAGGCAGTCATAAGTTACGGGCCCTACCGAAGCTAAGCCATACTGATTTACAAAATTGCGTCTTCATTATTTGTGAGCTTCGCTCACAAATAAAAACGAAACATAATCATATTGTAAAATCGTAATTATGTTTAATCAACTCGTAGTATATAATAAATATGACTAAGAAAACCCTTTGTACATCGTAATAACGGCTAAGATACTCCTAAAAGATAGTAAATACGACTGATTCGCCAGTTGCAGAAAGTAATTAGGACTCATTAATTCGCAGTAATTCGTATAAGCACGTTATTATCACCAACAAACGCTTTAAAACGACTGAAAAAATCGGTGGGTCGTTTCCATTTCCAAAGCATAAGGAAAGTTGTTAACATGCACCAAAATCAATAACAACAATATGCAAGTCATTGTTCAAAGTTAGCCCTAAAATTAGGACACCAAATAAACCTCTTATTACCAATTTTTCAGAATATATTTGCTTCATTTGCCAAATAATACGTCGACTTGACATTTTGATTTTCCATAATCAAGGCGTTTTAGACGTTCTTATTGTATGTAAAAAATTATATACCGGGTAATTCCAGTTGTGGGTGGGAGTCTAAAGCCATAGATCCTCTCATCAAAGTAGTTCAGAGAAACTTTCATGAACATGGTTTAGCGATTTGACGTCAGTATATAGATAGACTTTCAACTCCCAACGCGCGTGCATGTATTTGCGCGTGCTAAAGCGTTTTCTCAAAATCAGCCAGGTTTTGTTGGAGTGGAGGGGGGAAGAGTGTGTAAGCATGTGTTTCAACCAGTAATATGAACCTGTCAGTAAAGCGAAGCTAGCTGATCGATAATGGTTGCAATATAGAGACATTGTAAACTTGAGCGCGCTGAACATGTATATACAGTGTATGTGTTCCGGTATATACAGGTATATACAGTGTATGTGTTCCGGTATATACATGTATATACAGTGTATGTGTTCCGGTATACGCATGCATATTGTTGGAACGTACTTGTACGGGCGTTATAATGGTAAACATACTAGCGTTGTTTATACATATAATTATTTATTTTTTTACGAAATAAAGAATTGTAATAAATCCATAAAGAATAATAACAAAACTATCAGTTTACTACAACGACGCACACATTATGACGCTTGTTTCACATCATAAAAATTAATGACATGAATACCTATGGTAATTAAAATAATGGTGCAAATTCATGCATGCCTTTTGTGCTTATTTCCCATAACATTTGTGTTTATAACGTTAAGGTGCCTTTCAAAAAAGATTAAGTTGAAATGTTTAAAAACAGTTTATTATCAAACAAGAAAAGCTGTGGTTTGTGGTCGAGAGGGTTGTGTAATGTTAACATTTGTTGGCATTTTGTACAATCACATTTAGAAATAAATATGATTACAGGTGATACCTAATGCACAGACATAGGGCTATTAGATGTCACCCATGTCATGTAACACGGGCATTAACATGTGTTACACATACAATTATTATGTTTTATGTCACTTTATTTCTGTTGCTTTTTACATAAGTTCTAAACAACAGACTTGGACTTATAGAGAACCTACTTAAATGTTTTATTAAGAAGGATTTTATAAGGTAATCTGGCTTTCAGTGCAAGACAACTGACCCTCAGTGACAAACAACTGTTGTTACGAGCGAGAAATGACTCTCAGCACCAGACAACTGTCCCTCAGTGACAAACAACTGTTGTTACGAGCGAGAAATGACTCTCAGCACCAGACAACTGTCCCTCAGTGACAAACAACTGTTGTTACGAGCGAGAAATGACTCTCAGCACCAGACAACTGTCCCTCAGTGACAAACAACTGTTGTTACGAGCGAGAAATGACTCTCAGCACCAGACAACTGTCCCTCAGTGACAAACAACTGTTGTTACGAGCGAGAAATGACTCTCAGCACCAGACAACTGTCCCTCAGTGACAAACAACTGTTGTTACGAGCGAGAAATGACTCTCAGCACCAGACAACTGTCCCTCAGTGACAAACAACTGTTGTTACGAGCGAGAAATGACTCTCAGCACCAGACAACTGTCCCTCAGTGACAAACAACTGTTGTTACGAGCGAGAAATGACTCTCAGCACCAGACAACTGTCCCTCAGTGACAAACAACTGTTGTTACGAGCGAGAAATGACTCTCAGCACCAGACAACTGTCCCTCAGTGACAAACAACTGTTGTTACGAGCGAGAAATGACTCTCAGCACCAGACAACTGTCCCTCAGTGACAAACAACTGTTGTTACGAGCGAGAAATGACTCTCAGCACCAGACAACTGTCCCTCAGTGACAAACAACTGTTGTTACGAGCGAGAAATGACTCTCAGCACCAGACAACTGTCCCTCAGTGACAAACAACTGTTGTTACGAGCGAGAAATGACTCTCAGCACCAGACAACTGTCCCTCAGTGACAAACAACTGTTGTTACGAGCGAGAAATGACTCTCAGCACCAGACAACTGTCCCTCAGTGACAAACAACTGTTGTTACGAGCGAGAAATGACTCTCAGCACCAGACAACTGTTCCTCAGTGACAAACAACTGTTGTTACGAGCGAGAAATGACTCTCAGCACCAGACAACTGTTCCTCAGTGACAAACAACTGTTGTTACGAGCGAGAAATGACTCTCAGCACCAGACAACTGTTCCTCAGTGACAAACAACTGTTGTTACGAGCGAGAAATGACTCTCAGCACCAGACAACTGTTCCTCAGTGACAAACAACTGTTGTTACGAGCGAGAAATGACTCTCAGCACCAGACAACTGTTCCTCAGTGACAAACAACTGTTGTTACGAGCGAGAAATGACTCTCAGCACCAGACAACTGTTCCTCAGTGACAAACAACTGTTGTTACGAGCGAGAAATGACTCTCAGCACCAGACAACTGTTCCTCAGTGACAAACAACTGTTGTTACGAGCGAGAAATGACTCTCAGCACCAGACAACTGTTCCTCAGTGACAAACAACTGTTGTTACGAGCGAGAAATGACTCTCAGCACCAGACAACTGTTCCTCAGTGACAAACAACTGTTGTTACGAGCGAGAAATGACTCTCAGCACCAGACAACTGTTCCTCAGTGACAAACAACTGTTGTTACGAGCGAGAAATGACTCTCAGCACCAGACAACTGTTCCTCAGTGACAAACAACTGTTGTTACGAGCGAGAAATGACTCTCAGCACCAGACAACTGTTCCTCAGTGACAAACAACTGTTGTTACGAGCGAGAAATGACTCTCAGCACCAGACAACTGTTCCTCAGTGACAAACAACTGTTGTTACGAGCGAGAAATGACTCTCAGCACCAGACAACTGTTCCTCAGTGACAAACAACTGTTGTTACGAGCGAGAAATGACTCTCAGCACCAGNGTATCTTGAAAAAATGCTTTTTACTATAGGCACTTTTGTGTCCGGAGCCATATCTTGGAAGTGCTTTGGAGTATTTCATTGAAACTTGGTATGAGTATATATCCTCCGCCAGAGGCGGAGGGATATTGTTTTGGCGTTGTCCGTCCGTCCGGCTGTCCGTCCGTCCGTCCGGCACTTTTTTGTCAGGAGCCATATCTTGTTTATGTCATTTCCAGGTATGTCATGGCGTATGTTGTGTTCACTCTGCAACACTCTGAAAATTTAGTATATATTAACATTGAATGTTTTTGTGGAAAACGCACGACTTTTTAATTCACCTAAATAAATATTGAAGGCTCAAGAACCTTCCTCTGTCTTAGTTTTGAGTTATTGTCCTCCGTCCGTCCATCTGGTAGTATGTTCGTCCGTCCGATTTGCACCCATCATCGAACAAAGCATATGTTGCAGGGGATATCAATTCTACGAATTTGCTTGTTGTTACCTATTTTAGGTGTGCCATGTGAATTATTTGGTATTCCTTTTTTATATTTGATTTTAAAAATTACATGTTTAACTCACGTAATCTTAGGTATATGTCATCTTCAATTTGCACTAGGCACATGGAACACAATGCATCAATTTGCACTTGCTTCATAGAACACAATTTACCTTTTGTGTGTTCTATATGTAAAATATCGTATTAAGTATTTTAAATAGAACAAAAAAATGTTAATTTGAACAAACCCTCCTTAAGTGTAACCAGTGCAGGTCCCCCAGGGTTGTATCAAAATTTAATATATTATTTTAACATATGAGCCTGGCTTGGGTAAATGGGGCTAAATGCATATGCGTAAAGTGTCGTCCCAGATTTGCATGTGCAGCTTGCACAGGCTAATCAGAGACAACACTTTCAGCCTAGAACAGATTTTTTCTAGGAGAGACATCCTTTTAAAGAAAAATTCCTTAAAAAAGGAAACTGTCATCCCTGATTAGTCTCTGCACACTGCTCCGTCTAACCTGGGATGACACTTTATGCACATGAATTAAACCCCATTCACGCAGAGCCATCCTCATATAAACTTAGTTCACTGTCATTTCAGTCCCCATCGGTGTCCAGAGCCAAGGTGTAGACAGAGCGCCCCACTTAGCTTCACTGCACGCACACTGAGGAGACTGGTAAACAGCTTTTCAAACTACCAGATTTACAACCTTAACATTATAATTGTCTGTCAGATTTCAGATTTGCATATGCCATTTTATCAAACATTTCTTTTGTGAGATTTTTTTATATAAGATTGGCGTATGTCATGGGTAGACGCGCTTTGGGTTGGTGGCATAAGACTGTGGTGTCTGCTCAATTACATGGCTTGAGATATTGTAATGAAACTTTATATTTAGATATTTTATATCAAGATTTTGCTTGCAATTGCATTTGGGGTAGATTGGGTCAAGGTCACAATTATGACATAAAGGAAAAAAAAGGTCCCTGCTCAATTACTCGAGAACATAATGAGGTATTATAATGAAACTTGCTTCAAATTGAATATATGTTTGATGTTGTCAAGGTCAACATTGCTTTCAACTATGTAGGGCAAAATTGTTTCTGCTAAATAACTCATGAACTATTGTTAGAAAACTTAACAGATAGTTTCCTTATTTTAATACCAGACTTGTGATTATTGGTCAGTCATGGTCAAGGTCACCATGTGTCATGTTCTGAGAAAACTGGGCATAATGCATGTGCGTAAAGTGTCGTCCCTGATTAGCCTGTGCGGACTGCACAGGCTAATCTGGAACAACACTTAACGCACATGCATTATGCCCAGTTTTCTTAGAACACGACACACCATTATCTAATGTAGAAAAATAGTTTCAGCAGTGCTCAGTACGGTTATTGCTTAATAACTGGAAAACAAATGAATTGTAAAAAGCATTTGATTTTGATGAAATGTTCTACCTTTTTGTTTATACTGTGTTTTTACTAGATCTTCTACAGTTTTTCTTTTGAATATTTGTGTTGTTGGGACTTATGCTTACAGATAACAAATTGCAGCATTCTCTCCTATACTTACTGATGACATCTTGGGAATTTTATACAGATTAGAATGATTCATGATGTTTTCAGATTCACCCAAGGTTTGGTGGGCCTGATGGTTGCAAACTAGACAGGAAATTTATCTACAGCAGGTTAACAAGTTAATTATACTCATTATTTATTATGAGACCATATACATAGTAATCACCATGATGCATATGCATCAGGAAATTCTAGGACTTTAAATTCAACTTGCAGTCAAAACACCTTAGCCTTTGAAGTGATGCTTGGTTCCAGCAATGCTTATTTACCAATTATTCAAATGAAGATTGGATAACCCAATTACAAACTTGAGATGGATATACGGGGATATACGGGAATCACCATAACATCTGTCTATCTATAGACACAAACTTTTCTGTAGAAGTTCTCCTACACTTTGCAATCTTCAACTTTCCATCTTGTATGTTTTTTCCTTATGAAATAAAGTTGTGCCTATGCAAATTAGATCATCCTTAAATCTGCCAAAGTTATGCCCCTTTTTTAACTCAGAATTGACGCTTGCACTTGGATAACTGGGTTTAATGCATTTGCGTAAAGTGTCTAAACTGGATTTTTCCTAAGAAGAGACTTACAGTTAACAAAAAATACCATAAAAGCTGAAAGTGTCGCCCCTGATTAGCCTGTGCATACTGCACAGGCTAATCTGGGACAACACTTTAAACACATGCATTAAACCCTGTTTTCCTAGAGCAAGGCTGAATTGTATTGTCACAACTTGCTTCTGTGACAAGCTGTCGTGACTGCTATACTGTTTGACAAGTGTGGGTATTTTGGCTTGCAGGTTCCGCCCTTTGAGGACGTACAAGGACACCGAGGATGATGGCTTCTCCTGCTGCACATTCGCTGTAAGTCACTGCTGCAGCTAGTGGATATTAACCCTTTACCAATCAGATATGCACTTTGAAGCGTTTGTAGTCCCTTAGAAAATCAAATTAAATTTAATAGCTTTCTCACGATTTCCAAGTTTTAAAGCCTTCATTGCCAACCCTCAGATACTTATGAGCAGCAAACAGCATTAAACCTGAACAGACTGCGAGGTACTCGCTGGTAGCATTTTCACTTTGCAGAGCAGAAAAGGGTTAATAAGCAGGACCCCACGAGCCCTTAGTCCCTTAAAATGTGTGCTGGGCCCTGATTTGTTTTTTGAAAACTCCTTTGTATTGACAAGCAAATGTGGGCAACAGTGGTAGACATGTTAGTTTATATCTCTTCTGACTCAAAGAAAATACATTTGGAAGTGCATTTGTCAAAGGATTTTAATTAAAAAAATATTGTGCAAACATTTGTACGTACTTCCCAAAGCTTATATGTTTTTTTCAACTTCTCTTCAACTACTGGATGGACATCGCGCAAACTTTCACAGTAAAATAACCTTAATGTGTAGATGATCGTAGAGAAAAGATATTCGGCTGTGAAGAATTTCACCAGAATTTTGGCTTTTTGTCTGTTTTTCCACATAGATATACATGGTCTTAAAATGTTTTGTTTGTAACTACTTGTATATGCTTGGCTGATTTTGAAAAAAACTTTCAAATGATCGTGAAGAAAGGTTTTCTACAGCGACCAGTTTTAGCAGAAGTCTTTTTGTCGACTTTAGAATATATAATGGATTGGTCTGTGTCGAAATGTTTTCGGGGGCATCAATGTCTGTGACACATTACCAGTTACTATGAAGTTTTAAGCCTCAAATGGGATACTTTGACCTTGATTAACAGGATGAATCTGTCAATAACCGGGGATAAGCAAATTCTTATTTCACATCTGCAGTTTAGAGCATTTATGTCACAACCTACTGTTTTCCTGTCTTGTTAATTCAAGTAAATATTCTAATTGTGTAATATGAAAGTGATGCTGGTATTATAAAGTATTGCTATCTTGAATCTCAATATTCCATTTCTTCATATTTTTAAGCCTAGTGAACAATTTGACCCTTATAATTTTACAATCTTTTAGGAAGTAATTGAGAGTAGACTGGAATCACCATGTCCGTTTGTCTGTCTTTCCGTAGACTCAAACTTTTCTGCAGGCCTTCTATTACACTTTTCAATGTACAACTTGCAAACTTATCAAAAATAAGTGGTTATACTGGAATCAAAATAGACATCTGTCTTTCTGTTGGTCTGTCTGTCTGTAGTCCAAAGGCGTTCTCTTCACTTTGCAACGTGTAACTTTCAAACTTTCAAGCATTCTTTCTTATGATATAAAGTTGTGCATATGCGATTTTCATCATCCTACCATAACTATGATAAGAGTTACAAAAGTTATGACCCTTTTTAGCTCACCTGAGCGATAGCTCGGGGTGAGC
>VMBQ01004331.1:77577-89382 GCA_007657795.1 Dreissena rostriformis | reverse complement strand
AAAGAAATATTGTTATGAAGTTCAAGAAATTGTTTATTTTAATGTCTGTTTTAAGGTTTGTCATTGCGTTATGCACGCAATTCGTGTAGTCAAAATCAGTCAACAGAGTTTTCGTCCCTTCTGACTACGCCTCAATCACACCCCTGTTTAGCTTACATATCGTTTATAGCTTTTTTGAGGCCCATACCCCTTGATGAATTTTCACCACTCTCATTTCCTGAACAGATCCATTTCCCCCAAAATTGCCTTTATATTTAACAATTTAAAACAACAAACAAAAGATATTGTTAAGCGGAAACAAAACGATACGCATGTGTAAATGACGGAATCTCAAGTTGTCGGACCTATACTATTTTACATTTTTACGTTCCTGTGCGCACATGTTGCATATGTTATTATTCTAAGATGGCAGACAATGGAGAAAAGAAGAAACCATTCTCTTCAAAAATGACAACTCAAATCATATTAACGAATTACATCAGATTATTTGTATGTACAATGTATTCATGAAATGCGTTCGTCCATCCATGATGGAGAATATGTTTCAAATACAAACAATACATATTTATTATAAATTTACTAAGTGAATGTATGTCACTGAAATGGCTGTGTGTCCAAGAAAAGCCGGGTCTCGTGAAAACTTATTGGGGCTAGTAGAAATTAAGTGAAAAGTTTTACCTGTTACAGCGTTTTTCCTCACCTCTTTGGGAATGGTACTGGTACCGGTCAAATTGGGAAAATTAGCGGCGTTTTCATCCAAATTGGGAAATTTATTAATTATGCTGAAAACGTTTTTTAAACATGTACAAAATAATAAGTTGCATATTTACCTCAAAGTGGTGAGTGATTTCCTGCAAAACCATGTTTCTATTAACACTTAATGAGTTTATTAAACATTACATTCTTTTTAACTGAAACAGTGCTTGAGAGTATGAACAGTCTAAAGCGGGACTCTGAGCCCCAGGTTCCGTACGATACCCTGCCTCTGATTGAACCAGGTTTCCGTCAGTAGACTTGACCATCGATGAAACATTCCTATATTGAACATCTGACCACTATGCACCGAACTCAAAATTTGATACATATTCCCCAATTTTAAGTCAGAATTTTATAAATGCGCGGGTAATAATCAGTAACGCAGTCTGCACAAATAACCCATCGCCTGATCGGCAATGCGATGAAATTTCGGCTCTTGCAATGGAAAAATTGTCTATCGATCGCCTGATTTGCGATGAAAAAAATCCGAAAAGACAGTTTGTAAATAAACTGACAAATAATCAATTTACGAAATTCGTTCGATCGTTTGAGAACGAAATTGCCGGAAATTTGCGCTTGGTACCAATTTTGCCCGGTATTTTATTTATTTATTTCTGATTGGTTCTCGGATGGCACGAACATGAGCTGTAACTGACGAAAATTCTTCGGTACTTTCCGAAAAAAGTCGTTAAGTAAACGAAACGTTGCAAATGTCCGCTAGAACTAGAATGTCTGTCATCTTAAAATATGTCTAGTGATTGATTAGCAAAGTAAAGCAGTGCAGTAGCATATTGTAAAGCAATATCTTAACCAAATTATATATTGATTACGTATTTGCTAGGTAACTGATTTTCATTTTCTGCAGTCAAACGATATGCACATTTTATTTCATGTGCAAAACACGTACAATTTTTCTGATGTCGTTTACGGATACAATATTTGTGGTCGATTATAATTTATTTTCAACGTTCTTTATGAGCAAAAATAGTATGACGAATACACATGCCGTGAAACGGTCCGTCTGGTTTAATAATATTTCGCATTGTATTCACTAGAAATAGCAACTAGAAAGACTATAAAAAGGACACTTAGGGCTAATTTTTCGGATTTCAAATGTGGGACAATTGACACCCCTGTCAAATCTCACATGGCTATGTTGGTCCCTGGTAAAAAGGCAATGCCAAAATCAACATATGTATCTGTGTTGGCAAAACGCAGGAAATATGAACAGAAAGTATGTTGCATGTAGTCCTGTTTAGGGTAAAAAAGTTACTAGCTTGTATTTTCTCATATTCTGGAATTGTTTTAATATGACTGACAATTTGTATCACACATCTCTGGTCTAGGCAATATTAACTTAAATGTTATGTTATGCATTGATCTTGATTAAGCAAATATTTGAAAATGCAGTTGATGTGACAATGAATGGATATGGCCGTGGATCATAATGCTAACAATTATTATGCGGACTCAGATGATAACTTTGAAAACAATGACAATAACAAAATACTGTGTAGAATTCTCAGAACTCTTGTTAATAAACCAAATATCAACAATGGCATAAAAGTCTAATTACTACTGATTTGTTTACAACTCAAACCCTTAATTGCAATACATGTATAAGGACTGTTAACGTCATTCATAATAATATCACTGGAAAAAAAATTCGCTATGAAAAATTGCCTCTGGCTATGAAATATGGAAAGTTTCATAGCCACATTGGCTATGAAGACGAAAATGTTAGATTTGCAGACTGAGTTACAGTAATTTGTTTGGCTGTTTAAATTTTACACCGAAATTGGTAACATACTACTTAACGAGTAGTATTAGAGTTTGGCTCCAAGGCACTGAAGGTGCGAACGATTGTGACACAGTTATGCGTGAATTACCCAGTGTCACTATCAATGGATAATTTTAGTGGCTTTGTGGCAGTTTGTTGGCGTTGCTATACCTACCACACTAATCAGTCATTACGGCTAATTCCTCCACGAACAAATCGTGGCCTGTTACTTAGGAGACTGCTGATGGCAAACTGGTGTTATCCTTGTGGAAGTTGCACATGTCATGCTTACTATTGTCAAAACATTTATCTTTGACATGTAAACGTTTTAACAAATAATTATTTAATTAATTACCTCAAACTGTAAATGTTTTGTTGCATTCTCAAATGACCATAATTAAATTTGTCATCCGAAACAAACTTTTGAATTTTCATGTTAATGCGACGTTAACAAATTCTAGCTTCACATTTATACATTTCATATGCATATTTTCTTTGTCTTGCAACAGCGCGCGAAAATTATTCTGCTTATGTAAAACATCACGTTACCGCATGAAAAGCGTGGGCGTATTGCAATCTTTTAATTTCGGTAAACAATTTCGTTATTCATTTAAACTAAATTATACAATTAATTTTCTTTAAACATGATATATTTTTAATCCTTACGGTCTTTTCCATGATTTATTATTGAAGCAGTTAGTGTACTGTATACAGTACTGAGTAAACAGAAAATCTGGAAACAACTGGATTAAGTGTTGGGTGTTGTGAAAACACGCTGAGCAGATATACTTACCTATTGTGTAGACTGCGATGTTTTGACAAAAGGGATTAAAATGTGCGTATGCAACTCTTCGCCGATTATTTTTTAGTCACAACTTTTTGAGTAGTACTCTGCACAAGAATTGGGATTATTAACAGACCCATAGATCGACAAAGCAATAGTTCTATTTCCACACACTCCCAATGGTACACTTAACAAATCAAAAGATATTGAACAACTCTTTATCATTCCTTAGAAATTAAAAATGAGATGTTCTAAACACTACATCCTGTTTTGGTGGGACCTTGGGAAATGTTTAAGATTCCATTTTAAGCTCACCTGTCACGAAGTGACACGGTGAGCTTATGTGATCGTGTGATGTCCTGCATCCGTCGTGCGTGTGTCCATCAACAATTTGTTTGTGGAGACAGTAGAGGTCACAGTTTTCATCCAATCTTTATGAAATTTGGTCAGAATGTTTATCTTGATGAAATCTGGGTTGGGATTGTATTTGGGCCATCTGGGGTCAAAAACTAGGTCACAAGGTCAAATAATATAAAAACCTTGTGTAGACAATAGTGGTCACAGTTTTCATCCAATCTTTATGAAATTTGGTCAGAATGTTTATCTTGATATAATCTGGATTGAGATTGAATTTGGGTCATCTGGGGTCAGAAACTAGGTCACTAGGTCAAATCATAGAAAAACCTTGTGTAGACAAAAGAGGTCACAGTTTTCATCAGATCTTAATGAAATATGGTCAGAATGTTTGTCTTGTTAAAATCTGGGTTGGGATCGAATTTGGGTCATCTAGAGTCAAAAACTAGGTCACTAGGTCAAAGTTTAAAAAAAACTTGTGTAGACAGTAGAGGTCACAGTTTTCATCCAATCTTAATAAAATTTGGCCAGAATGTTAATCTTGATGAAATCTGGGTTGGGATTGTATTTGGGTCATCTGGGGTCAGAAACTAGGTCACTAGGTCAAATCATAGAAAAACCTTGTGTAGACAATAGAGGTCACAGTTTTCATCAGATCTTAATGAAATATGGTCAGAATGTTTGTCTTGTTAAAATCTGGGTTGGGATCGAATTTGGGTCATCTAGAGTCAAAAACTAGGTCACTAGGTCAAAGTTTAAAAAAAACTTGTGTAGACAGTAGAGGTCACAGTTTTCATCCAATCTTAATAAAATTTAGCCAGAATGTTAATCTTGATGAAATCTGGGTTGGGATTGTATTTGGGTCATCTGGGGTCAGAAACTAGGTCACTAGCTCAAATCATACAAAAACCTTGTGTAGACAATAGAGGTCATAGTTTTCATCTGATCTTAATGAAATATGGTCAGAATGTTTATCTTCATAATATCTGATTTTGGATCGTATATGGGTCATCTGGGGTCAAAAATTAGGTCACCGGGCAAATTCTAGTTTAAGCTATGGTCCTGAAATTTGGCCCATTTGTACTTCATGATATAGCTAGCCATAGTCTGATAGAATTTAAGTTGATTTAGCAAGGTTAGTCAGGTGAGCGATTCAAGGCCATCGTGGCCCTCTTGTTCTACTAAAGCACCCTTTTATCTAGGTCCCTGAAATATTAATTGTTTGTGATCAGTGAAGAGTGTTGAACATATCCCATATATGAGACTACAATCTTGATAAATATCCCAGATAACCATCCACTCATGCACAACTCCTCCGTCTGATAAGCTATACATAGGTAACTGATAACAGCCATGCAATCACCCATCTGTGTATGCTCTAGAATATTCAAATATGTATTTTTTTGTATCGAATAATTTCTGGGCCAATATCCAAATAGCTGTTTCATGAAGATGCAGAATTTAAAACCTTCTCTATGTGACTTTTTAGCTCACCTGAGCACAACATGCTCAGGTTGAGCTACTGTGGTTGCCTTTTGCTGGTATGCATCATCAACACTTACCTTGTTAACACTCTAGAAGCAACATTTGTCCGATTGTCCGATCTTCATGAAACTTGGTCAGAACATTTGTATGCCCCTTTTAAAAGAAGGGGGTATATTGTTTTTGGCCTGTCTGTCTGTCCGTCATTGTGTGTGTCCGTTTGTCTGTCTATCTTAAAACATTAATCTTGGGTTATGTTTTGTCATAACTTTTGCATTATTGATGACAGCATCTTGATACTTGGAATGCATGTGCATCTCATAGAGCTGCACATTTTGAGTGGTGAAAGGTCAAGGTCATCCTTCAAGGTCAAAGGTATAATAAATAAATAATAATAATAATTTCAAAACGGCGCAATAGGGGGCATTGTGTTTCTGACAAACACATATCTTGTTTGCAATTATGTTTTGGCTGATTTGGAAACTGGGTAACATGAGGTCAAAAATTAGCTTACTAGGTCAAATTAAAAAAGAAGCTTGTTAACACTCTTGAACTTTTTTTTTAGTCTAATCTTCATGAAACTTGGTCTGACTATTTGTTTCATTTATATCACATTTGAATTTGAAAATGTTTCCAGTCTGTTGAAAAAATGGGCGCCAGGGGGCCCGGCAGTTTTCCTTAAATAGTTATAGTAAAACCTTGTAAACACTCAGAACATTTGTTCAAATGATATCTCAGCTGAGATCGAAAATGTTACGGTTCACTGAAAAACATTGCAGCCAGGGGACGGGGCAGTATTACTTGTTTTCCTAATATGTATATACTATCTGAAACTGCAGTGCCCAGCAGTTTGTTGTTTCTCATGTAATATCTTATAGTGATCATCTGCTAAGTGTGTTCAAATCATGCCTCTGGGGTCAAAACTGGCCATGCCTTGGAGCTCAAATACGCCTGGGATCGAAACTAATCACGCTCAGGGGACACATTATTATGCCCCCCTTTGAAGAAGAGGGCGTATATTGGGTCTGTTTGTCTGTCTGTCTGAAATTCCGTCACACTTTGCGTTTAGGTTTCAAAAAATGTGGAAAAACACTTTGTGTTTAGGTTTACAAAAATGTGGAAAAAGGGGGCATATGTCATCCTATGGTGACAGCTCTTGTTTTCGGTATTAGGGGCCTGTAGAACAACCCTTTCTCAATAGAAAAAATATAGATTTTTCCCAAAGAGGACCTACAAATTCCCAATTGAAGGTTAAAAACAAAAGTCTCAACATTTCAAGTTTCTCTCCCATCAACCTCAATAACTTGAACCTTAGTAAATGTAATATTGAAATCACTTTTATTCTCAATTTTAAAGTATGTGTTAGCCAAAAAACAACAGCACTTATTAGCTCGACTATTATATATGAAATATATATATAGTGAAGCTATCCTACTCACCCCGGCGTGAGTGTTAGCGTGAGCATTAGCGTGAGCGTTTAAGTGAGAGTGAGAGTTGGAATTTAAAAGTTTGCGTACCACCTCAAATATTTTCTATGTCCCTTGACATATTGCTTTTATATTTTGCATACTTCTTAACCAACATGACCCCGATCTATAAACAAGAGCAGACAACTGTATCAAGCATTGTGTAAGAATTATGGCCCTTTTTCCACTTAGAATATGCATATTATTGATAAATCTAGGTTAAAGTTTGCGTACCACCTCAAATATTTTCTATGTCCCTTGACATATTGCTTTTATATTCTGCATAGTTCTTTACCAACATGACCCCAATCTATAAACAAGAGCGGACAACTGTATCAAGCATTTTGTAAGAATTATGGCCCTTTTTCCACTAATAATATTCATATAATTGATAATCTATATGTTAGAGTTTGCGTACCACCTCAAATATTTTCTATGTCCCTTGAAATATTGCTTTTATATTTTGCATACTTCTTTACTAACATGACCCCTATCAATAAACAAGAGCAGACAACTGTATCAAGCATTTTGTAAGAATTATGGCCCTTTTTCCATTTATAATATGCATATTATTGATAAATCTATGTTGAAGTTTGTAAAGTTTGCGTACCACCTCAAATATTTTCTATGTCCCTTGACATATTGCTTTTATATTTTGCATACTTCTTTACCAACATGACCCCAATCTATAAACAAGAGCAGACAACTGTAACAAGCATTTTGTAAGAATTATGGCCCTTTTTCCACTTAGAATATGCATATTATTGATAAATCTATGTTAAAGTTTGCGTACCACCTCAAATATTTTCTATGTCCCTTGACATATTGCTTTTATATTTTGCATACTTCTTTACCAACATGACCCCAATCTATAAACAAGAGCAGACAACTGTATCAAGCATTTTGTAAGAATTATGGCCCTTTTTCCACTTAGAATATGCATATTATTGATAAATCTATGTTAAAGTTTGCGTACCACCTCAAATATTTTCTATGTCCCTTGACATATTGCTTTTATATTTTGCATACTTCTTTACCAACATGACCCCAATCTATAAACAAGAGCAGACAACTGTATCAAGCATTTTGTAAGAATTATGGCCCTTTTTCCACTTAGAATATGCATATTATTGATAAATCTATGTTAAAGTTTGCGTACCACCTCAAATATTTTCTATGTCCCTTGACATATTGCTTTTATATTTTGCATACTTCTTTACCAACATGACCCCAATCTATAAACAAGAGCAGACAACTGTAACAAGCATTTTGTAAGAATTATGGCCCTTTTTCCACTTAGAATATGCATATTATTGATAAATCTATGTTAAAGTTTGCGTACCACCTCAAATATTTTCTATGTCCCTTGACATATTGCTTTTATATTTTGCATACTTCTTTACCAACATGACCCCAATCTATAAACAAGAGCAGACAACTGTAACAAGCATTTTGTAAGAATTATGGCCCTTTTTCCACTTAGAATATGCATATTATTGATAAATCTATGTTAAAGTTTGCGTACCACCTCAAATATTTTCTATGTCCCTTGACATATTGCTTTTATATTTTGCATACTTCTTTACCAACATGACCCCAATCTATAAACAAGAGCAGACAACTGTATCAAGCATTTTGTAAGAATTATGGCCCTTTTTCCACTTAGAATATGCATATTATTGATAAATCTATGTTAAAGTTTGCGTACCACCTCAAATATTTTCTATGTCCCTTGACATATTGCTTTTATATTTTGCATACTTCTTTACCAACATGACCCCAATCTATAAACAAGAGCAGACAACTGTAACAAGCATTTTGTAAGAATTATGGCCCTTTTTCCACTTAGAATATGCATATTATTGATAAATCTATGTTAAAGTTTGCGTACCACCTCAAATATTTTCTATGTCCCTTGACATATTGCTTTTATATTTTGCATACTTCTTTACCAACATGACCCCAATCTATAAACAAGAGCAGACAACTGTATCAAGCATTTTGTAAGAATTAATGCCCTTTTTCCACTAAGAATATGCATATTATTGATAAATCTATGTTAAAGTTTGCGTACCATCTCAAATATTTTCTATGTCCCTTGACATATTGCTTTTACATTTTGCATACTTCTTTACCAACATGACCCAAATCTATAAACAAGAGCGGACAACTGTTATAATCAGGCATTTTGTAAGAATTATGGCCCTTTTTCCACTTATAATATGCATTATTATTGATGTAAAAGTTTGCATACCACCTCAAATATTTTTTATGTCCCTTGACATATTGCTTTTATATTTTGCATACTTCTTTACCAACATGACCCCAATCTATAAACTAGAGCAGACAACTGTGAGAATTATGGCCCTTTTTCCACTTAGAATATCCAATTATTGATGAATCCCCCGCACCCAAAAAGTTTTTTGTTGTTTTTGAAACATGGTAAAAAAAAAACTTATACTTATTTTTATTATTTTATTTTTGAAAGACCGTCCAACCATCCCATCCAAGCTATTGCTATCAAACTTGAAAAAAAATCTTATTAGTTTGTTTTATGTCTTTACAAATGTTCAATAGATTGTGGAAAATATACCTGAACTCAGAATCGTCTATAATGTACAACTTCTTTAAAACATAAGCAATCAATATGTTTCAATTATGGTCCTCTTCCATTTAGAATATGACTAAATTACCTTGACCTTATTGAATATGAACCATATTCCCTATGATGGCTTACGTTATACTGTCAAGCACTCAACTAGTCCAGCCTGCTGTCTTCTGACAGCTCTTGTTTTCCAATTTAAGTCAAAACGACACAATTTTTCCCAATCCAAAGGGACCTGGCCTCATTCCCAAAATGGGGGAAAAAACTGCTGTACAACATCTTATGGCAGTCCTCTACTAAGTTTGTTCAAATCATGCCCCTGAGGTCAAATTTGCATGCACTCAAGGGGTTATTTGTTTATATGTTTATAGTAAAAACTTTAATGTGTTCTAATACTGTCTCAGACCATATTAAGTCTGTGTCATACAGCGATAACAACTACATTTATTACACAAACATCCTAAAATCTACACATGACAGGACAATTTCTACTTGTCTCATGTAAGCATCCAATGGCTTTAAGGCCACTTGTTATGTTTAATCCTTTGTCATGTTTCTTCCTTTCTTGTGTAGGCAATTGGTCACTAGCCTTAAATTAAAGACTAATAATGTCTTAATGTTGGGTCTGTTGAAAAAATTAGCCGCTAGAGGACAGGGTAATAATTCCATTGATTGCTCACAGTGTTATATGATGTGCATGTTTAGGTTCTGGCTAAGACGCAGGATGATGAAGGGATGGGCTGGTGGATGGCCAAGATCAAGATGTTCCGCGGGGAGTTTGCTGTTGTGGAGTACGCAGGCTGGGACAGGACATACACCGACATAGTCCCCCTGGAGAGGCTCAGACGCATCAATCCGCTGTGAGTAGAATGTCTTACATGGGCACCTAGTTCCCCTTAAGAGGCTGAGACCTGTCAATCCATTATGGCATGAACACCTTGCATGGGCAAACAGCCCAGATCACAACTGGACCAAAATACACAGCTATGGTTAAACAGCGGCACCTAATATTGTTGCAATACCAGAAATACCTTCAGTAATAACCAGAATATACCATTTCATAAAAAAAGTTATTTAAGAAATATTTTTCTATCATGGTTTGTTGTCGAATAACCCACTGTAAGGAGAATAGATGTGTAGGAATTAAATCATGAGTGCGAAGCACGAGTGATTTGATAACACGCTTCTATACTCCTTACTGTGGGTTATTCGACAACAAATCATCATAGAAAATTATAATTTCGATTCTAACACGATTCTGATTGATTTGGTTCAAGCTTTTGGACGTAAACTATATTTTTCAATACTCCCCCTTCTTAGTACATAGTTCACTATTTATAAGTGACGTCATTGAATTGTACAAACATATGACGTTGTGTTCATTCATAAATATTTTGCAACTGACGTCACTTTTATTAAAACAAAAATCGTAGACACTAAATGACGTCACGTTTATTGATGTTACGTTTCCTAACAAATAACATTCTTTGTAGGCATGGTTATGCGACTTATCACCAAATATACATTGTGTTGTTTCATTACATTTATATACATGCTACATTTATTACATTTCTTTTAGAGCGGGTTTTAGCACGTGCATTTAACTGCAATATTTTCTTCGTTTGTTCGGAACTATTTTCAAAACATTAAGCTCCGCCCATAATTATTGCAGAATAACCCACGCTTGATTTCCTTCTTTGTCTATAGAAAACAAGTCGCGTGTAGTGTTAGAATTGTTCTTTATTTATAACTGTATAAATACATTTCCTACCATTTAATGTCTAAGACAGAGTAAGGAATGTAAAATACGGTTTGTTTACAATTGGGAACTTAATTAAAAAAGAGCATTCTTTTTTTTAGCTCACATGTGCATGAAGTGCTCAAAAGGTGAGCTTTTGTGATCCCCCTTTTTCCGGCATTTGTTGTTGTCCAGTGTGCGTTGTCAACTTTTGTGGCTGGTTACCACTGTAGAGGCAACATTTTCAATCCAATGTTGACGAAACTTGGTCAGAATGTTATTCTTGACCATAACTTTGCTGAGATCGAATCTGGGTCATATGCATTCAAAAAATAGTTCACGAGGTCAAATCTTAGAAAGACTGTTTTACCACTCACTAGGCCACATTTATTACTTAATCTAAATGAAACCTGGTAAGAATGATTATCTTAACTAAATAAAGACAGAATTTGAATCTGGGTCACATTCCTCCAAAAAGAAGGTCAAGAGGTCAAATGTTTGAAAACCTTGATACCACTCTTGAAGCCATGTTAATGACTTAATCTTGATGGAACTAATGTTACCGTAAAAACGCAGTCATAAGTCAAGATTTTTTACCTCCAAAATTTGATTAAAATTACAGTCTCGACTTATGAGGTCGTCCATGAAAAATAAATAAAAAAATCAACCAAGATCGATCGATCCCCGCGGTAATGGTTGAGGAAATTGTTGTTGTTGTATAGAAAACTCGCTGATTTACGACAAATAAAACGTCGTGTTTAAACTGATACTTACCAATTAATATAATCACAGTTTGCAACAGTGTTTTTATTTTGATAATTTAATCCAAAGTTTTCATGT
>VMBQ01004331.1:46618-74244 GCA_007657795.1 Dreissena rostriformis | reverse complement strand
CCAATTTTGACGATACATGTGTTTAAGAAATTCGTGAACACAGCGTTCTTCATTGTCCGGAATTTAACACACTCTATAAACTGAATTGTGGGGTTTCCCCGTATGCCTCGATTTGACATCCAATCGGTACAGGGATATCCCCTTGAACATGTGTAAATCGCGTGACGCGATGTGAGCGCATCGAGCACTTTTCTTATTCAACCAATCGTCAATTAACTCTAAATTTAGATTGATGCAATATGTTACAATATGTTGAAAATCAGTCGAAAACGAAAGTTAATTTATGTGAAACATCGATGCGTAATGGTCAGCATCCAATTTGTTTGATGTACAAAATAGGTGTTTTAACAGCTTTTATAACCTTAGGTGGTATAATACACAGGATAATTAGTGTTATTGGCGTTTATTTCTGTATGATACATCTTTCAATAGCAATTAGAGACCCCTTTCATAAAAACACTGTGGTGTGAATGCCTGATAAAATCAATAAGGTGTCAAAAACAACACTGGTCGACTCGAGTAGCAGAAGCGGGTTGTTAATTGGGGGCAATAAAGGGATTAGCGATGGTAAATTTTAGCCAGACTGAGCTTGAATAACGAATTTTATTGGGAACTTATAGACTTTACATCGTTTTTTTTACGAATGTTGGGACAGAATCGGACCGACTGTTTGGGATTTTCAATCGGTCTTTCATGATTCCAATCGGTCTAGGACCGACAAAACCGAAAAAAAAAATGATCCCTGGTAGTGTCTGTAACTTGTAGTATACCATAGGATGAAAATGTTAGATAAAAAACTAATGCATGGATGATCAAATAAAATTCAACTTGATTTGAGTAGGGAATACCCTGAGCTTTGAAAATAACTCCAAGGAAATGCTGTATCTACAATTTCACTTTTTCGAGTAAGTGAGACTACTTTCAGCACCAATACCGTGTTTTAGCCGTCTGCAATAAACTTCAAATATAATGTATAGGTTACTCAACGAAGTTTTGATAAATCAGCGGTATATCTCGTTTGTAACCGCATAAATTCGTAGTGAAACATATACCCGACGTCATAGAGAAACGGACTACGCTTTGACGTCGTCAGCCCCCAGTTAAAACTTGGTCAGAATTTTTATATTGACATTTTCTATACCAAGTTCAATTCTTGGTAATGTGTGTCCAAAAACTATGTCATCAGGTCTAATTCACCTGGTCAAGTCTGACAAAAACTTTGTTACCACTGTAGAGGCCACATTTATGATTCAATCTTAATGAAACTTGGTCAGAATGTTCATTTTGTTAATACTTAGGCCAATTTTGAATGTAGGTGATGTGCGTCTACAAACTAGGTCATCTGATCAAAATCTTAAAAAAATCATACCACTCTAGGGGCAACATTTATGACTCAAACTTGAACAAACTTGGTCAGATTTTATTTTTTTACAATATCTGGGCCAGGTTTGAATCTGGGTCAGATGCGTCTACAAACTATGTCAACAGTTCAAATCTCAAACAAAATTGACCACTCTTGGGCCACATCGATGACTTAGTCTCAATAAAACTTTGTCAGAATGTTTTATCTTAACAATATGGGGACAATGTCTGAATCTGGGTCAAGGTTGGTCAAAAACTAGATCACCTGATCAAGTCTTCAACAATTTGTGTCCATGAACTTATAGCAGTCTTGTGTATATGTTTATAGTAAAAACTTAATTTGTTCAAATACTGTCTTAAACCAAATCAAATCCGTCATCAGAGTAAAAACACCTTGATTTAAACCACAGTTATTGCACAAATGTCACAAAGTCTGTGCACATTATAGTTTGGTTTTTATGTGTCCCAGGTGAACAACCTAGGGCCTTTAGGCCCTCTTGTTTTTAATTTATTAATTTCAGCTATTAGTTTACATAAACTATATTACTTATACAGATATTCAACTTCAAATCTGTTGTTGTGGTCATTATATAACGGGACTGACTGAAAATACTGTTCACTATAAACTATCAACGTGGAAGAAAAACCTCTGTTTCTGTGCCAAATCTCAAGAATTAATGAGCCAAATTGCTGAAACTTCATATGCAATAATAAAACATTGTCTAAACAAGTTTTATGTTTCCGCAGGAGATCTGAGAAGCTAATAATCTGAATATGATGAGAATTTATTGGCAGTTTTACGGATATTCTTTTTAAAATAAACTGTTGGTAAAAAAAATATTGACAAATTCTTCAATAACAGATATGTATTAAATATACAAAAAGTCATTTAGTATATATCCTTAAAAGATGTGATTTCTATAAATCAGCATGTGTTTACATGTTTATCTACTGCAATCGTAATCACGACATCTGGGCCAGTATTCACCAAACAATTCTTAGACTTAAGAATAAAGAATTTTCTTTAAACTGGAATATTAAAAAGTTGCTTTAATTTTGAGTACATCTTGCCAAGAACAACATCTGTCTACAGCATTATTCATGTAGAACATTTTCTAAATGAAATAATCACCAGTGAAAGCCTGTATATATTAAAACACTGGACGTTTTTTTCTTGGTTATAAGTCTATTCTTTATTCTTAAGTCTAAGTATGGGTTGGTGAATATGGGCCCCGGTTGACATTCATGTCTTTTATAGGCTGTGAGGACATGTGTTAGGATCTTATGTAAACTGAGGCTAGTTAAACCCCCATTACCAAATGGTAATGGGGGCTATATAGGAGTCACTTTGTCGGTCGGTCTGTCTGTATGTCTGTCTGTCCCGAAAATTCATCTGATCTTCACCAAACTTGGTCAGAAGTTGTATCTAGATGATGTCTAAGCAAAGTTTGAATATGGATCATGCCGGATCAAAAACTAGGTCACGGGGTCACCTAGTGCCTTTTAAACCGAAAGTTTGTCTGGACCATCACTATGTCGTTTATCGTTAGATTTTAAAATGACTTGGTGTATTTGTTCACCATCATTAGACGGTGTGTCATGCAAAAGAAGTACCTCAATATCTCCAAGGTCAAGGTCACACTTTAAGTTCATAGGTCAAATGCTTGTCCGGGCCATAACTATGTCGTTCATTGTGAGATTTAAAAATCATTTGGCACATTTGTTCACCATCATTAGAGTGTTTTGCACAAAAGAATTACGTCGATATTTCCAAGGTCAAGGTCACACTTTGAGTTCAAAGGTTTAAGTTCAAAGGTCAAATGCTTGTCCGGGCTATAACTATGTCATTCATTCTGAGATTTTAAAATCATTTGGCACATTTGTTCACCATCATTGGACTGTGTGTTGCGCGAAAGAATTATGTCAATATCTCCAAGGTCAAGGTCACACTTTGAGTTCAAAGGTCAAAAATGGCCATAAATGAGCTTGTCCTGGCCATAACTATGTCGTTCATTGTGAGATTTTAAAATCATTTGGCACATGTGTTCACCATCATTGGACCGTGTGTCGCGCGAAAGAATAACTTTAATATCTCCAAGGTCAAGGTCACACTTTGAGTTCAGCGGTCAAAAATGGCCATTAATGAGCTTGTCCTGGCCATAACTATGTCGTTCATTGTGAGATTTTAAAATAACTCAACACATTTGTTCACTATCATTGAGGGTGTGTCATGCGAAAGAATAACGTTGATATCTCCAAGGTCAAGGTCACACTTTGAATTCAAAGGTCAAAAATGGCCATAAATGAGCTTGTCTGGGCCATAACTATGTCATTCATTGGGAGATTTTAAAATTACTCTGTACATTTTTTTTGTTCACAGTCATTGGATGGCGTGTCATGCGAAAGAATTACAGAGTTCAAAGGTCGAAATGGCCATAAATGATAATGGGATAATTCTTAAAAATTGCCATAAATTAGCTTCTCTAGTTTTGTGAGACAGCATGCAAAATATTCTGTGTCAATGCAGCAAGTGGGGGTATATGTCACGTCTGTGACAAAGCTCTAGTTTTTTTTGGTGTGAAATTTTAGTATTTTACAAATTGTGCTCAGATAATTAGGAGCAATAATTATACCCCCACACACGGAGTTTAGGGGGGTATACAGGAGTGAGCTTGTCTGTCTGTCGGTCCGTATTGGTTGTCCACTCTCTAACTTAAGTTGTTTTCATCCGATCTTCACCAAACTTGGTCAGAAGTTGTGTCTAGATGATGTCTAGGTTAAGTTCGAATATGGGTCATGCCGGGTCAAAAACTAGGTCACAGGGTCACTTAGTGTGTTTTAAACATTCAGCATGTTGTCTGCTCTCTAATTCAAGTAGTTTTTATCCAATCTTCACTAAACTTCGTCAGAAGTTGTATCTAGATGATGTCTAGGTCAAGTTCGAATATGGGTCATGCCGGGTCAAAAACTAGGTCACGGGGTCACTTAGTGAATTTTAACATGCAAAATATTCTGTGTCAATGCGGCATGTGGGGGTATTCATCATGTCTGTGACAAAGCTCTAGTTCTTTCTGCTGCATTGATGTAGGGATTCTATATCCAAGGTAAAGGTCAAATCTTAATGTCAAATACAAGTTAAAGTGACAGTTCGCGGATATATATATGGGCAGAATCGTAAGAAAACCTGTTTTTATTGGGGATATCACTGAAAATCAGGTTGAAATTGTTTTAAAAAAAACGATATAGCGATTTTTATTTTGGGGTTGAGTACGGTAAAGTACGAAAACGACCTAATTAATATTCATGATTGGACATGTTAATTCAAACCTAAACAAAAAAAATTGCGGATACTTGGGAACTTAGCGGAAAGAAGGTAAGAACAAATGCAAATACATTTGTTACAGACAGAAACTGAGTTGCAACAGTATGTTTTTGCTAAATCTATGTATTTATCTTCCATATGCTAATAATGTTTAGCGAAAGCTAAATATAAAAATAATTTGCATAACTCGCAATGCTGCAATGATTTTTGCCTATTGCATGTATTTATGATCATTTATATATTATTTTATCGATTCAAAACTGATTTTGAACAGGTTTTCTATTTCAACCTCGATAAAAAATATATTTCAATGAATTTATATAAAGTTAATTTCTCGCTATACGATTTATATGCAAAACAGCGATCTATTCCGCGAACTGTCGATTTAAATATTGACAGAAACATAATAAAAAAGGAATATTCACATTGCTTACATTTATGGATCTGCAAATTATTTCATTAACAAAAAATGGTAGTTTTGCAAGTTTTTCAATGAAATTAAGCATTGTTTTTATTATTTACCGGTATTTTAAGGAAGTTGTAAGTCCTGGTTATTAGAGTATGGTATATATGCGGACAGGCAGGCTGGTGTTCAGCATCACACAGGTGGTTTCTGATGAATAAATCATACTTGATGAAACTTTGGATATATCAAGCTTGCATGGCGACCTACCTTGGCATTGTATTTGTTGGTGTGTTGGGTCAAGGTCACTATTATTAAAAATAGGAAAATAACTTACTGTACATATCTGGAGTTTGGATTGAGGTATTTTACTGAAATTTTGTGTGTAGATTTTTTATATGCAGACCTACACTATGTCTAGCGCGATTTCTGCCTAAAACACAGTTCCACTGTGGAAATTTTTCAAAAGCGTGGAAAATCACAGCGATCTGAAGGTGTTTCCATAATGATTTAATCGCGGTGACAGTGGGTGAGCACCGCGGGCCTTATCGGGAAATCGATCTCACGGTGGACCACCGCGGCCTCATTGGTTCGCGGCGAAATCCAGGTAAATGTGATTGGACATGTATATTTCGATATTGCACACCAGTGCTTCCAAACGCTTTCAAAAGTTGGAAGTCCGCTTTTATTTTAATATTTTAGTAAACTCTACCATATGCGTTTATCGCTGAATACCTGCATGTTCCAACTCTATCCATTACACTATAATCCAATATAATAACGATTTCTATTTTCAAAACCAACATATGACCGATATGAAGAAACGGACCCAATGTGTTTAAAAATTTCATGAAAGAATGTGCATAATTATGCAAAATGAATTCTGGGAAGGGAATATTTCCATTGAACATCCGTGAATCAAGTGACAAGTTATGCGAGCATCGAGAACATATTTAGTAATAATGACCAATCAACGAGTGAGTTTAAATATAGATTTAACCAAAATTAAAACATCTCATTGTTCTCTGCGCTACAACGTTCGTATGCGAAATTTATACACGCACGTTTTCCATGCTGGAAACACAACGATATACATACCAGTACATGTACAATTTTCGCGCGCTTTTATCGGGACAAGGGTCAACACTAAATTTAATGATGCTCATTTCAGAATTCAACGAAACACGGACCAACACTGCTAGATTGTATATGCTCATGCTTCGATATAAATGTTTTTTTTTCCCGATCTGAAAGCGTCCGAGACGTAGGACAGGGACCTAGATTAATTACTTTTTATGCCCCCCTTTGAAGAAGAGGGGGTATATTGCTTTGCTCATGTCGGTCTGTCGGTCGGTCCGTCCACCAGATGGTTTCCGGATGATAACTCAAGAACGCTTAGGCCTAGGATCATGAAACTTCATAGGAACATTGATCATTACTCGCAGATTACCCCTATTGATTTTGAGGTCACTAGGTCAAAGGTCACAGGTCAAGGTCACAGTTACTGGAAATCGGAAAATGGTTTCCGGATGATAACTCAAGAACGCTTATGCCTGGGATCATGAAATTTCATAGGGATATTGGTCATTACCGGCAGATGACCCCTATTGATATTCAGGTTACTAGTTCAAGGGTCAAGGTCACAGTGACCTTAAGCAGTACAATGGTTGACTGGAAATAGGAAAATGATTTCCGGATGATAACTCCAGAACGCTTACGCCTGGGATCATGAAACTTCATAGGGACATTGGTCATGACTGGCAGATGACCCCTATTGATTTTCAGGTCACTAGGTCAAAGGTCAAGGTCACAGTGACCTTAAGCAGTAAAAAGTTGACTGGAAATAGGAAAATGGTTTCCGGATGATAACTCAAGAACGCTTACGCCTGGGATCATGAAACTTTATTGGTACATTGGTCATGACCGGCAGATGACCCCTATTGATTTTCAGGTCACTAGGTCAAAGGTCAAGGTCACAATGACCTGAAGCAGTAAAATGGTTTCCGGATGATAACTCAAGAACGCTTAGGCCTGGGATCACGAAACTTCATAGGGACACTGGTCATGACCGGCAGGTAACCCCCTATTGATTTTCAGGTCACTAGGTCAAAGGTCAAGGTCACGGTGACTCAACACAGTAAAATGGTTTCCGACCACCACCACCTTTCCGACCACCACCAGCACCTTTCCGACCACCACCACCACCTTTCCGACCACCACCTTTCCGACCACCACCACCACCACCACCAGTGACAAAAAACGTATTCACACAATGGCTGCCATTACAACTGTTAGCCCATATGGGGGGCATGCATGTATTACAAACAGCCCTAGTTTAATTACTAGTTTAAATTGATGGTCATTAATAAAATTGTGACAAATATGCGTCCGAAGACGCCAATTTATGGCCGATTGGATTTGATATTACAGTCTACTCTTGTTTTATCGAAGTCGGCAGGAACAAGACAAAATGTCAAGATAACGAGAGCTCGAAATATCCGCTTAGGCGTTTTCAAAGAAAAATGAGACGCAAAATTTACCTTGATTTTAACATCTTAATACCTTCTAAGTGGTCTAACTAAAGCCGTCACTGTGTGGCATAATACTCACAACGGCGTAATAATTACTGTATGAGCTTCAATGCGGGTTTCTTACGATTCTTTGATGTTAAAAAAATACTGAACTGTACATGTACGTTTTGTAGTTTGAAACGCAAAGTTTTATCGATTATTAGTACAGGATAAAATCAAAATGAAAAGCCATTCTGAGTCTTTTCTTTATTATCTTTATTAGCATTCGGACCAATTGTCATGCAATAACAGAGCAGCACGTATACATGGGCGATCATTTAAATCCAAACTGTTTCATCTTGCACTGCACACAACACTAGCCCAACACTTCACTCAACATCCCCAGATTTAGACACAGGTTGAAAAATTCAGTAATGTCCTGCATTTAATTGCAGTTAAAGTGACAGGCCTAAACAAGTGTTAATGGCTAACAACATTACACATGTGTGGTCATTGATGCAATTAATGGATCAATTATCTATCTCTACCACACAGTATCAGGAGCAGCCGGGTGAAGCGGGACGGTTAAGTATCAAAGACATTTTTTCACACCTTTGCCGACGCTGGGGCAGTTATTCGCACTTCGAGATAAACCACAGTAAATACATGTAAAATCGGGACCTGGGACAAATTTGTATGTGGATGTATCAATAAATCGAGATAACGAAACTCAAGATATGCGATGTTTATTAATATAGATAAAGAAGGAAAAAAGTTGGGACATTGAGCTAATATTGAGAAACTCGAGATATGCGATGTCGAGATAACGAGATTAGACTGTACTAGTAATGTGGGTGAATTACAATAACAACAGTGTTTTATATTTCAATTAACGCGGCACGTTTAAGTCTGTCGACTCCAATTTAATACTTAAGTATAAGCGAAGTTCCAAATAGTCATATTAATCCCTTTAGTAAAAAAATTGCTGTCTACACAATGGGTAAATTGCCCTGCTGAGCGTGTTTTCACAACCCCCAACAATAAATCCAGAGTGTCCGTACTTTCTGTTTAATCATCATACAGTATAGTTACTGTTACATTAATGACTAATATGTTTCTAAAAGACCGTAACGGTAGAGATATAGGGTCAACACAAAGTATATGACGTAAAAGAGCAGTGTTTATTTGAAGCTCTTGTTACCGTCGGGTTAACATTTAAATTCTGTAGAGTGTTTCCGATTTCAAATTAAATTATGCTCATTTGAGAATGAATCAAAACATTTACAGTTTTGTTTAAATAATTCCTAAATAATTCCATGATGGTTTGTTAAAACGCTTTACTTGTGGAAATACATGTTTTTAAAATATTTTGCATCCAGCTCAATTTCCACGAGGATTGCCATCATCAGTCTCGTAAGTATCTGGCCACGATTTTATCGTGGAAGAGTACACCGTAGGGGCCTATTAATGTGATAGGTATAATGAAGCCATCAAACTGCAAAAAAAATACCCTAAAATATCGTTTTAAGGTAACACAGGGTAATTCACGCATGACTACTAAACCGTTTAGCCCTGGAAATGTACACGGTCATTCACATGTACCCGTATTTCACCGCAAACCACGGCGATCGTGGTTGGTCATCGTGGGATTGATTTCCCGATAACGCCCGCGGGCGACTTCCTATTATAATTATTTATCGTCACTTTCACCGCGATTTGCCACGGCGACATCACCGCATTCCACGGTGTATCGCGGCGACTTAAGTATTTGCCACTTTGGCTGAATCACGGTGATGCGTGGCGGAAGGCAGAAATCGTGCTAGACGTAGTTTATCATGTGAGTTGATTTGGGGCAAGTCGAGTTTGGTCACAATCACTGTTTTTAAAAATAGAAAGATGGTTTCTGGTGAATAACTTGAGCTCGGAAGGAGGTATTGTAATGAGATTTTGTATGTTGGTTGCTTATATGCAGCCTAATATATGAGTTCATTTATGATCTAGACTAGGTTTAAGGTTCTGTATTAGTGAAAATATGAAAAAAATGGTTCCTGCTCAATATCATGCGTTTGGATGGAGATATGGTGGTGACATTTTGTGGGTAGGTAGATTACATGTATACGTGTATACTTAGCAAGGACACTGCATGGGACCAGGTCAAAATCAAGCAGGGATGGAAATTAATGGTTGTCCGTGAGCCCGGGGCGAGTAGATTTTGGCTCGGGCAACTCAATGTCAAATGTTGGTAGTCCGTCTGGGCAACTAGCTTTTTTAAAGTCTTAAACAATTCAATGCAATTATACAATGAATAAAAATTGGCAACCGTTGATAAATTATCAGTTAAATAATATTTCATTTCTTAAGGCATAGGACATGATTCAATTCACAAACAAAATAGCACATAATGCATTGAAAATGTGTAATGTAAGCAATGTTTTTGTGTAATAATTTATAATTTTATTTAAAGAAGGTATGAGATATACATAACATGACATGCATTTGGTGTTCTTAAGCTGGGTAACCAATATACTAAAGATGGTTGCCCGTGCGGGCAACCAATTGTAAAAAGTTAGTTTCCATCCCTGTCAAGGTCACCTTTTATGTTCAATAACTTGAGTTTTTATGGGGGTATTATGTTCTGAATTTCTTGATTTTGGTAGCTCACATGCATGCCTAGCTTGGGATTTCATTTGGGACCAATTGGATGTTGATGAAGGTCACTGTTACTTGAAATTGAAAAAAAAAACATTTTTTTTGTACAGTAACTTGATTTTGCATGGAGGCTATGTACTGAAGTTGTTGGTGTAGGTAGCTTATATGCACACCTGGCTTGGATTGAACAATTATTATCCCCAGCCAAAGGCAGAGAGATATAGTTTTTGCGTAATCCGTCCTGAATACTTTTGTTTCCGGAGCCATATCTCAGAACTGCTTCGACTTATTTCAATTTAACTTGGTAAGTATATATATGGATAAGAGGATGACGCCCGTCAAATGCCGTGGCAATCCATTTGCAAATAACAGAGTTATGGCCCTTTAGACTTGAAAATAAGCATAATTGTGTCTGGAGCCACATCTCGGAACTGCTTGGGCAGATTACATTGAAACTTTGTATGAGTGTATTTATTGATAAGAGGATGATGCATGTAAAATTGCGATGCAAACAATTTGTTAATAATGGAGTTATGGCCCTTTTCAACTTGAAAATGCCTTTTAAGCTCACCTGTCACGAAGTAACGCGGTGAGCTTATGTGATCGTGTGATGTCCGGCGTCCGTCGTGCATGCGTCTGTTAACAATTTGTTTGTGTAGACAGTAGAGGTCACAGTTTTCATCCAATCTTTATGAAATTTGGTCAGAATGTTTATCTTGATAAAATCTGGGTTGGGATTTATTTGGGTCATCTGGGATCAAAAACTAGGTCACTAGGTCAAATAATAGATAAACCTTGTGTAGACAATAGAGGTCACAGTGTTCATCCAATCTTAATGAAATTTGGTCAGAATGTTTATCTTGATGTCATCTGGGTTGGGATTGTATTTGGTTCACCTGGGGTAAAAAACTAGGTCACTAGGTCAAATAGAAGAAACACCTTGTGTAGACAATAGAGGTCACATTTTTCATCCAATCTTTATGAAATTTGGTCAGAATGTTTATCTTGATGAAATCTGGGTTGGGATTGTATTTGGGTCATCTGGGGTCAAAAACTAGGCCAGAAGGACAAATAATAGAAAACCCTTTTGTAGACAATAGAGGTCACAGTTTTCATCCAATCTTTATGAAATTTGGTCAGCATCTTTATCTTGATGAAATCTGGGGATGGGATTTTATTTGGGTCATCTGGGTCAAAAACTAGGTCACTAGGTCAAATTATAGAAAAAAATCTTGTGTAGACAATAGAGGTCACAGTTTTCATCCAATCTTCATGAAATTTGGTCAGACTGTTTATATTGATGAAATCTGGATTGAGAATGTATTTGGGTCATCTGGGTCAGAAACTAGGTCACTAGGTCACATAGAAAAACATAGTGTAGACAATAGATGTAACAGTTTTTATCAGATCTAAATGAAATATGGTCAGAATGTTTGTCTTGTTGAAATCTGGATTGGGATCGAATTTGGGTCATCTAGGGTCAAAAACTAGGTCACTAGGTCAAAGTTTAAAAAAAAACTTGTGTAGACAGTAGAGGTCACAGTTTTCATCTAATCTTAATAAACTTTTGCCAGAATGTTAATCTTGATGAAATCTGGGTTGGGATCGTATTTGGGTCATCTGGGGTCAAAAACTAGGTCACTAGGTCAAATCATAGAAAAACCTTGTGTAGACAATAAAGGTCACAGTTTCCATCAGATCTTTATGAAACTTTGTCAGAATGTTTATCTTGATGAAATCTGGATTGGGATTGTATTTGGGTCATCTGGGGTCAGTAACTATATAAGGTCACTAGGTCAAATCATAGAAAAACATGTGTATACAATAGAGGTCAAAGTTTTCATCTGATTTTAATGAAATATGGTCAGAATGTTTATCTTGATAATATCTGATTTTGGATCGTATATGGGTTATCTGGGGTCAAAAATAATGTCACTGTGCCAAATCTAGGAAAACCTTGTGTAGATGAAAAGGTCACAGTTTTCATCACGTCTTAATGAAATTTTGTCAGAATGTATAAATTGATGAAATCTGGCTTGGGATTGTATATGGGTTATCTGAGGTCATAAAGTAGGTCATCTGGTCAAATCATAGTAAAACTTCCTGTAGACGATAGAGGTCACAGTTTATCAGATCTTTATAACATTTAGTCAGAAAGTTTATCTTGATTGAATCTGGGTTGGGATTATATAGTCAGGTGAGCGATTCAGGGCGATCATGGCCCTCTTGTTTAAATAGGGTTCTTCCTGTCTTTTTGGCCTGTCTGTCGTTCTGTCTGTCTGTCTGTCCGTCATTCTGTCTGTCCAAAACTTTAACCTATCTTAAAGTTTGTCATAACTTTTGCAATATTGATCATAGCAACTTGATATTTGGCATGCATGTGTATCTCATGGAGCTGCACATTTTGAGTGGTGAAAGGTGAAGGTCATTTCATCCTTCAAGGTCAAAGGTAAAAAAATAATAATCAAAGCCGCGCATTAGGGGGCATTGTGTTTCTGACAAACACATCTCTTGTTTCAATTACATATGCACCTACAACAGTTGTTCTCAATCATCTGGGGCTGAAACACATGCAAGACCCGTAACCCCAGTCACAAGGCCAAGGTTACACATTAAGGTCAAAGATCACAAGTTTGATAAATTATTTATAATTTAGCCTTTACTTCACTATGCATCAAGGATTTGGTAATAACTTTCTACAATGGTTTTCCTTTATCTGGCTGTTTGTCACAGGTAAGACTCAGGTCTCCTTCGTCAAGGTTGCACATTTTGATTTAGTATGCCTTATTTTGTTAGGATTCTACCATATGCAAAGGAATTTTGCACCCATCCATAAACAAAATTTATTTAGTGGGGATATCAAAGCAATCAGATTGCTTGTTTTAGTTAAATTAGTAGTGTGGCCATGTTTCATGTTTCATTTTGCAATTTATTGGTTTCTTTGATGGGTAGGCGGTGAGTAGAGCAATGTGGACAGGTGCTGGGCTGGCTTAGCTGACATATAGGAAGATATGCTGTGAAACCTGTCTTTTACTGTACCAACATTTAACATGTACAGGATTCTGTGTATGGACACATGTATAACCATAACTGGTGTTCTTATGTTTACAGGTGCCATATAAACAAAGATACATTCTTCAAACATGTGATATCCATTCCCTCAGAACTGCAAGAAATGTGAGTATCTTAATCTGTATAATCTGTTAAATGTATTAAATAGGCTGACAAATTTGACATTAATGCATGCACAAGATATATTATAGTAAACTATAGTATAGAGTTAATTCAATAAAGTTGTATAGTCACATGTTTTGTTCAATCATCATAAACTTTGGTCAGAATATTTGTCTTTATGACTTCTTTGTAAAGTGTGATATTCAGGAGTGTGTTATGTTCAGAAGTGTGTGATATTAGGGAGTGAGTGATGTTAAGGGTTGTGTAATGTTCAGAAGCGTATGGTATTCAGTAATAGGTTATGTTTAGGTGTGTGATGCCCACATGTGTTTGATATTCAGGAGTGTATGATGTATAGGAAAGTGTGATTTTCAGGATTGTGTTACGTTCATAAGTGTGTAATCTTCAGGAATATATGATGTTTAGTAGTGCTGCAACAATATACCGGTATATCGGTATATATCGCAATACGCAATCCGCATATTGTATTGCGATACGATTTTCATCATACCGGTACGAAAATTCTAAAAACATCCACATTTCGCCCAGAAAAGCCATCCGAAATAATGATATCAAAGTAAACAAAACAAATCGGTGTTTAAAAAAAATAAATGTGTTTCGTAAAACAAGCATTCTTAAAAGTCTAGTATACGGAGAAGCATTGTTACATGGAAGTCCACAAGATCTGCTTTTGCGTGTCATACTGTTATTTTTAAGATGAAGCTTATGTAAATACGATAAAAAACACAATTAATTACATAATAAAAATGTAAATTAATGTTATTATTAACAGAAGTAATAATGATCCAAAACAAATTACGTAACAGTATTCTGATAAGTTACACGACCGGCTTTTCAACATCCACAATTCTCTTTCGGGTTATTAATCTTCTTGACGGCTTTTGTAATAGTTCTCAAAATGGCAGACGAAACGAACGCCGAGTTTGACTTTATAGACAATTCCAAGGGAAAAAGTGTTGTTTTGGGCATATTTAAGTCTTAAAAGGAAGAGAGAAACGAATGAGATCGAGGAAGGGGTAGGATATTGTAAGTGGTGTAAGGATGGTGTCAAATGTTGTGGCGGAACATCCAATTTGGTCTCGCACTTGAGCGGCACCACACAATTTTGTAAACTGAGCAATAAATATGCTTTACCAGTTTGAATAAAACAGTAATGACTTGTTCATATTGTACTTGTAGCATATTTATAATCAATTAATGTTAATGTCCCAGAGATTTATTGTATACACTATACAGTATACAGCACACAATTGCGCAGCATTTTTCATGTTTAATGGGAATATCCAATGGACAAAATGACAATACTAATCTTTCATTTATAACAAAATTCTTTGTAAAGCCAAAATAAGAGTTAATTGTGTTTATAATGCATTTTGTAAACAAAGGCTAGAATTGCCAATAGGATATAACTAGAACCTAAACATACAATACAAAGGTTATGTTCATGTTATTAAGTTGGTTTTGGTGATTAGCTGGCGAGTTATAATTCTGGTACAAGTAAGCAATATATTGCAATATATTGCAATACGGTTTTTGAACTGACAATATATTGCAATACGGTTTTTGGCGTATTGTTGCAGCACTAATGTTTAGGAATGTATTATATTCAGGAGTGTGTTATATATTCATAAGTGTGTGATGTTCAGAAGTGTGTGATATTCAGGAGTGTTTGTTGTTCAGAAGTGTGTGATATTCAGGAGTGTGTGATGTTCAGAATTGTGTGATATTCAGGAGTTTGGGATGTTCAGGAGTGTTTTATACTCAGGAGTGTAATATATATTCAAGTGTGTGATGTTCAGAAGTGTGATATTCAGGAGTGTGTGATATTCAGCAGTGTGTTATATATTCATAAGTGTGTGATGTTCAGAAGTGTGTGATGTTCAGAACTGTGTGCTTTTTATACGCCCGTATAAAATACGGGACGTATTATGTGAAACCCCTTGGCGGGCGGGCGGCGGGCGGGCGGCGGGCGGAAGGCATCACTTTGTCCGGACTCTAATTCAAATTGTATTCATCCGATCTTCACCAAACTTGGTCAGCAGTTGCATCTAGTTGATATCTAGGCCAAGTTCGAATATGGGTCATGCCGGGTCAAAAACTAGGTCATAGGGTCAATAAGTGCATTTTCAAAGGGGCCACTTTGTCCGGACTCTATTTCAAATTGTATTCATCCGATCTTCACCAAACTTGGTCAGCAGTTGCATCTAGTTGATATATAGGCCAAGTTCGAATATGGGTCATGCCGGGTCAAAAACTAGGTCATAGGGTCAATAAGTGCATTTTCAAAGGGGCCACTTTGTCCGGACTCTATTTCAAATTGTATTCATCCGATCTTCACCAAACTTGGTCAGCAGTTGCATCTAGTTGATATATAGGCCAAGTTCGAATATGGGTCATGCCGGGTCAAAAACTAGGTNGAATTGTACTGTTCCAAACTTTTTTATACGCCCGTATAAAATACGGGACGTATTATGTGAAACCCCTTGGCGGGCGGGCGGGCGGCGGGCGGGCGGAGGCGGTGTCCACAGCAGTGTCCGCTCTCTAATTCAAATAGTTTTCATCCGATCTTCACCAAACTTTGTCAGAAGTAGGATCTAGACAATATCTAGGTCAAGTTCGAATATGGGTCATGTTGGGTCAAAAACTAGGTCACGGTGTCACTTAGTAGAACGGGCGTATCTTGTGACAATTTGGCACTCTTGTTAAGGAATGTGTGCTATTCAGGAGTGTGTGATATTCAGGCGTGTTTGATGTTCAGAAGTGTGCGATATTCGGAAGTGTGCGATATTCACGAGTGAGAGATGTTTAGGAAGGTGTGATATTCAGACGTGTTTGATGTTCAGAAGTGTGTGATATTCAGGAGTGTGTGATATTCAGGAGTGAGAGATGTTCAGGAGTGTGTGATATTCAGGAGTGTTTGATGTTCAGAAGTGTTTGATATTAAGGAGTGTGTGATATTCAGGAGTGTGTGATATTCAGGAGTGCGTGATATTCAGGAGTGCATGATATTCAGGAGTGTGTTATATATTCATAGGTGTGTGATGTTCAGAAGTGTGTGATAGTCAGGAGTGTGTGATGTTCAGAAGTGTGTGATATCAGAAGTGTGTGATATCAGAAGAGTGTGATATCATAAGTGTGTGATGTTCAGAAGTGTTTGATATTCAGGAGTGAGAGATGTTGAGGAGTGTGTAATATTCATGAGTGTGTGATATTCAGGAGTGTGTGATGTTCAGAAGTGTGTGATATTCACGAGTGAGCGATATTCAGGAATATATGATGTTCAGGAGTGTGATATATTCAGAAGTGTGGGGTATGTGATATTCAGGTGCCTTGGATGTTCATAAATGTGTGATTTTAATAAGTGTGTGATTTTAATAAGTGTTTGATATTCATGAGTGTGTGATATATGAATCACAAATGTGTGTGATATTTATGAGTGTGTGATATATGAATCACAAATGTGTGTGATATTCATGAGTTTGTGATATATGAATCACAAATGTGTGTGATATTTATGAGTGTGTGGTGTTTCAGATGCCAGGATGAGTCATCTCACCAGGAATTCAAGAAGCATGTTGGGGGTGGAGCCTGTATCGCCTTCCACCCTGACCAGGCAGAGCTTGTTGTCTTAGTGAGTACTTTGAGGGGGGATGCTACATGAACAGACTAGATTCATTAGGCCACAATTAAAATATTGTTGGTTTGCCCTTTACCGACCCTAGATTTTACAGGTGGGTAGGTAGGTAGGAAAATTATTTTATTTTATTTGAGAAATTATATTTTTAATACACTAATAGTCTATGAATATTTATAACACTGTTATTAAAGCACTGTTGCAGTGTTTACCCCGTCTTATAAGCATGGTCGTTGCAAAAAGCAAAAGTGGGGGCCCCATCTTATAGTCAACCTGTCTTATAATCGAAGAAATACAGTAGCTTAACCATATCTTGTTTGCTGTTTTCTTGCATATATTAATACTACATTGGCGCTAAGGAAAAAAACCTTAGCAGCCAATTTTATAACTGATTTGAACTAGCATCCAATGACTCGCATTGGAGATATTTTTATCTTATATTTCTTGTTATGAGTTGAATTATTTTACCATTAACTGGATACTCAATGCACATTGTGAATTCTACTCATTCAATTCTCTTCTTTATTGTAAATTAAATCAACAATCAAGTTAAAAAAAAATAACAATAAAAATAAAAATAAACAACTCACTTAAAGCATTGGAGTGTGCATGAAAGTGCTTAATATATTAACATATACACCCCACCCACACCACACACCATTTTTTTTATTTGGGGGGGGGGGTGTATATTATGGTATTTTACAATTAATATTATTTATTTTTCTTCTAAATAACACAATTTAATTACCTTGCAATCATATTTCCAGTTAAAACAACAACAAAACCAGTTAAATACACATCGTTGACAAACACAACAGTGTTACTGAATGACATCAATTAAAAATATGGCTTCAAAAACTGCAAGATGTTATTTTACACCTGTCAGTGCTGTGGGTGTAGATCAAAGGTCTTTGATTTGAGTGCCGACTTTCGCGGTTTCTAGCTGTAAACTTGTAACACATCAGCAGGTGGACATTTAAAAAAAGGCATTAATCAATACTACATTACCACAAGCATGCACGTTCTGTCAGATAGAGCATTAATGAACTAGCTTCATAGAGATTGGGATGTGTGAAAAATTGAAAACTATCCGACTTTACTGCAGTTAAACTTGGATTTTAAACAGATGAGGAAATAAATAAATTGGAGATTGCTTTACAGGTATTATTTGTTAATGGATTGACTTGAGAGTTAGGGCGAAATTAAAAATCACTATTTTGCAAACAAAATCATAACAAAATAATTCAGAAGTTTAAAAAATGAATAGTGCTGATTTTGATTTCAATTGAGTGTGATTGTGCCTAACCAAGCGTTACCTCAGAGATAATCATTCACAGCATGTTACTATCGTCTGCAACAAAAGGCTAATTAGTGATCAGATAACAATTCTCGAAAATGTGTGGCAAACGTACGTTTAGTGTACGTTTAATGTATGTTTAACGTGGCGTAATTGGCACTGCGTTTTTGTGCGTTTTTTTCTTAACAAGTGTTTTTTTTTGTCAACAAAAAAAACACACTGTCTGNGTGTGCACTTTTTCAGAAGTGTATTTATGTATGTTAAATGTTCGCTTTTTCGTTATGTTTTAAGTGCGCAAAATGTACGTTAAGTGTGCGCTTTTACAGAAGTGTATTTATGTATATTAAATGTTCGCTTTTTCGTTATGTTTAAAGTGCGCAAAATGTGCGTTTTGCTGGGAAAAAAACGCACATTTTGCGCACTTTAAACATTACGAAAAAGCGAACATTTAATATACATAAATACACTTCTGAAATGTGTTGTTGGAAGGGAAGAAAAATAAGCAAAATAGAAAAATCATATAATAAAACTGAGTAATTTTATTCAAACAAACAAGAGGAAAAGTATTAATATTAATCAACATTCATACAAATATACATAAATAAATATACGCAAACAAAAGAGAAGAAAGTATTAATATAAATCAACATTCATACACTCGTACATAAATAAATATACATAAATATGTCTATACACACAAACACATATATATATATATATATATACATATATACATGTGACTGTCTTTTATCAACATTCAAACACCGTCAGTTCCCTTATAGGCTCCCGAAAGTCTGTGGAGGGCTGACCTAAATTTCTTTTCTACTTCTGGGATAGAGGTTCCATATTTCTGGCTGACTTGTTCTGAAAATATATCAAATTANCAGGATATTCAGGTGTTTTGCTGTTTGCAGCTGATCAGTAACTTAGGGTTGGAATGAAGCCTTTAAAACATGAATCTATTGAGAAAGGTCTCTAATTTCATTTGAGTTTTTAAGAAACTTTAAATGCTTCAAACAGCGTATCTGATTAGTAAAGTGTTAATAAGAAGGTCCTATGTGATTTGCACCACAGGGCTTTTCTTTCTTCTTAGAGAATGGCCGTTTTTCACAAAATTGAGAAGTTGGTGACTCTTTTTTTCACAGTTTTGAACAGTTGGCAACTCATTTTTTCACAAAATGAAGGGGCCAAGACTGTTTCACAAAGGTGGAAACAAAAAGCTGTGTACCCTGTGTGTTGTGTATATATAACAGGCAAAGGAAAATGTTGAACAAGAAATGGCTGAGCGTACTGATACTGATGAGCAGCAAACAGCATTAATCCTGAACAGTTTGCGAGTTACTCGCAGGCTGTTCTGGTTTTATGTTGGTTGCATATAGCCATTTTCACTTTCACACCACCATTTGTCTTGTGTTATCATGAAATGTATACATGTATTCCTACTCAGTTTAAATTGCGAACACATATAATAGCATAATAAATGACCATGCAATCTATTTTCATGAATATTTAAGTTAAAAGATTATAAAATGTATTTATTAATTGGGAAAGCTGAATACAAATTGCTCCTATTTTTGCTGTGTACTTGAAACATAAAAAAGTTATGAAGAAGTACTAATGGAGTCAATTAAATCCCTGAAAATATAATGTTCAAATCATTACCATAAATGGTAAAATATCTTTGAGAAAGTGCTTCAATTGATTATTCAAAGATCAGTTGGGTTCAGATCAGGGTCCCTGTTATTAAAAATAGAAACACAGCAAACAGGTGGTTTCCAGTAAATATCTTCAGTTTGCAAATTCACTTATCCTGATGAAACTTTGTATGTACCAAGCTTGGGACTGTATTTGGGAAGTGTTTGGTAAAGGTCAATTTTTTCTAAAACTCAATTACTTTAGTTTGGATGGAGATATAGAATGGACATTTTGTGTATAGAGAGCTTACATGACGACTCCGCTTGGAATTTTATTTGGAGCCAGTTTGGTCATGGTCACTATTAATAAAAATACAAAAACAGCAAACGAGAGGTTTACAGTCTAGAAATTTAGTGTTAATTTGACCAATTGTGATGAAACTTACAATTTAGCAATCTTGCATGGGGGCCTAGATCGGGATTGAATTGTGTGTGTCAGGTAAAAGTCAAAGTCACTATTACTTGAAATAGAAAAATGGCTAACTCTAAATTTCTTAAGTTTGAATGGAGATGTTACTGAAATTGTGTTTATATGTAGATACAACAAGCTTGGGATTGTATTTGGGGCCATTACGGTCAAGGTCACTGTAACTTGAAAAATAGTTTCCTGTACGTAATTAAGTTGAGTTTGGATGGAGTTATTGCTCTGAAACATTGTACATTGCTTGCATGTATGCAGATCTATCATGGGAGTTCATTTATGGTGAGTGGGGTTAAAGTCAAGGTCACTGTTACGTAAAAGGAGAAAATCGGTTTTCTTTCAATAGCTTCAGTTTTCATGTGGTATTGTCTGAAATTTTATATATGAATAGCTTATATGCCTACCTAGCCTGGAATTGCATTTGGGACCAGTTGTATCAAGGTCAAGGTAACTGTTACTAAGAAAATGAAAAACTGTTTACTTCTCAATAACTTGAGTTTGGAGGGACGTATTACGCAGAAATTGTGTATGGCTGTAGTTTACAGACATATCTCGCTTTGAGTGCACAATTATATAAATTAATATCCTAAATGTTCAAAACCTGGTTTCTTTTTGTGTCCATATTTTGTGTATTTTGTTAAAAATAAAATAAAAAAGTTACCAAAAACCTGTCATAAGTAACATTGTTAACATTAACATCTACAACATACATTGTATTAAGTATTGTGGGTTGTTTTTTGGTGACTCTGCACAGGTACTATTGAATGTACTAGATGTAATTTTCAGTTGAAAAATTATCTACTCTTAAGGCAATTGGAATAAATATTTAATATTTGGACAAGGACTGTCTGTAAATGAAAAGAAATGAAGTAAATCATTTAAGAAAGATTTCTTCAAAGAATCAATTCATGAACAAGTTAAAATCTGTATATATTTTTTTTAGATGTTTGAGTATTTACTCGAGGATCTGGAACAGAACGAAAAGGATGCTGCAGCCATGCTGTACAAGAGACTTATGGCTGAGATAGAAGAGAAACTGAAGAAAATGCAGGAGAAACTTCAGGTTTGATTGTAGCCAAAAGAGGTCTGAAAGTATTGTGGGTTGTTTTTTGGTGACTCTGCACAGGTACTATTGAATGTACTAGATGTAATTTTCAGTTGAAAACTGTTATAAATTGAAAAATTATCTACTCTTAAGGCAATTTGAATAAATATTTAATATTTGGACAAGGACTGTCTGTAAATGAAAAGAAATGAAGTAAATCATTTAAGAAAGATTTCTTCAAAGAATCAATTCATGAACAAGTTAAAATCTGTATATATTTTTTTAGATGTTTGAATGAAAATTGCCGTAAAAATAAGTAAACGTTCTTTTTGTCTGTTATGTTTTGTTGTTTTTTTTTGTTTTTTTACCGAATAAAAATGCAGTTATTTTACTATTACCATATAATAGATTTTTAAGGTCCTCCAACTAGTTTTTGCTATTAAGGAATTTTCTTATTACAAAAAAGTGGAGAAAAAAAGTTAGTTATCAATATGTACCTATAATACAGGACATGAAATAAACTGGTGAATTGTATAACTGAAATTGAATAATCATGTATGTTTGTGCTTAGCATTAACGTTTCTTCCAAAATTGACTGGTGGATAACTCGATCAATATCTTGACCAATCATGGGTTTATATTTGAAATGGTGAAGAAAAGCATATGGCTGCATAATCCAATAGATAACTTATAAAACTTTGGAGAAAAGATTAAAAGGCGGGGATATAAATTTCAGTCAAGTGGTTAACTGTATTTGCAACCAGCATAAAACCAGAATAGCTTTCATTTGAGGTTTTAAGAAACTTTAAATGCGTCAAACAGCGTATCTGATTAGTTAAGTGTTAATAATGTGATTTGCACCACAGGGCTTTTCTTTCTTTTTAGAGAATGGCCTTTTTTCACAAATTTGAGAAGTTCACGACTCTTTTTTTCACAATTTTGAACAGTTGGCAGGGCTTTTCATCCTTATATAACAGCTTCCCAATTTAAAATAATGTCATTTTTTCCCAAATTTGATAGAAGAATTTCCCATTTTTTTTTTTATTTATTTTTTTTTACTTTGACATATTGGGCATCTCCCAAATTGAAAGCAATTAGTTCTAATATGATTAAGAATGCACCAAATTGTTTCTTTTAATACTTCTGCACAATGAAAAATTATATACAATGATAACGTTTAAAAACACGGTCTTCCTAAAATGAGCAGTTATCGTGCATGAAATTCCCAATTTGAAAGGCTAGGGCCTCTTCCCAATTTCCTGATGAAAAGCCCTGGTTGGCAACTCATTTTTTCACAAAATGATGGGGCCAAGACTGCTTCACAAAGGTGGAAAAAAAAAGCCGTGTACCCTGTGTGTTGTGTATATATAACAGGCGAAGGAGAACGTTGAACAAGAGCTGGCTGACCATACTGATACTGATACTGATGAGCAGCAAATAGAATAAAACCTGAGCAGACTGCGAGTTTGCGAGTTACTCGCAGGCTGTTCTGGTTTAATGTTGGTTGCATATAGCCATTTTCACTTTCGCACCACCATTTGTCTTGTGTATACATCTCAGGCTAAGGATAACGTTGAACAAGAGATGGCAAAGTATCCACCTAAGATACTGATGAGCAGCAAACAGCATAAAACCTGAACAGACTGCCAGTTACTCGCAAACTGTTCTGGTTTTATGCTGGTTTCATATAGCCATTTTCACTTTGCTTCTGATCGGGAAAGTGTTAATAAGACGAGTCCTATGTGATTTGCACCATGTGTCTTGTGTATTCACCACAGGCGAAGGAGAATGTGAATCAAAAGTTGGAAATGCAGCTGAAGAAACGGTGTCGAGCGAGGACCTTGGAGGAAATGAGACTGAAAATGGAGCAGCTCAAGAAAAGGCTCTGTTCTGAGAGAGAAAAGGACAAAAAGTTCATAGAAGAATTGCAAAAGCAGCAAAATAAACTTCTGCAGGTAAAAAAGTACTTTTCATGTTTATAGTGCTTTTATGTTAGAACTTAATGAATTATGTTTCATTAATATATGCATGCTTGGTGGAAGTGACGGGCGTTGTTTGATGCCTAAGCCTCAGGCAACATGGCCATTCTTGAACTGAATTATTTTATTGGTGCGTCTTTGTGACAATGGCAATCTTGTTTTATTTAACATGTAGGGTTTCACAGAAAGAATATCAGAGTATAACTTGCAATTTAAAGGGGCCGTCCAACAGATTGGTAAATTGACAAAATTAATAAAATTTGTTTCATATTCGCAAATTTTCGCGTTTGTTATGATATTTTTGAGGAAATAGTAATACTGACCATTTACAATGCTCTTAAATATCCATTATATGCATCTTTTGACGATTTGAAAACCTCAAAATCATAAAGCGTCGTTCGACGCGAAACGATTGAATAATTTGGAAAGTTCTGTTATTGTCGCTATATTTTGTAAAACTACGAGGATTGCTTATATATGGTATAAAATACGGCTATCGTACATACTTGTCAGGATGGCCGAGCGGTCTAATTGGTTTTTACTCCAGGACCCCGATGGTCACTGGTTCGAGCCCTGATGAGGTTTACTTTTTTTTCCCTTTTTAAATTGTATTCTTGTTTTTTAACTGCAGATTTTTAGGTCAAATGTTTGAATTTATCAATATAGAGCATTTAATGACATGCTTCAATACATGCCAAAATCTAGTGGACAGTCCCTTTAATAAAAATTTCCTGCACATCAACAGTATAATACCATTTTATGCCCAATACAGCAATTGATCTGTCAGTCAGTTTTGTCACATTTCAGGAATTAAAAAAAATTCTAGACTTGTGAGACAAAGAAACATTTACAAAGAAAGATAAACAATCATTTGAGTCTCATTTTGGAATACTAGGTGTAATGCATGTGCATAAAGTGTCGTAGCAGATAAGCTTGTGCAGTCCACACAGGCTAATCATGGTCAACACTTTCGGTTTAAACTTGATTTTCGTAAAGAAGAGACTTCCTTTAAATGAAATTTACCAAAAAAAGTGGAAAGTGTTGTCCCTGATTAGCCTGTGTAGACTGCACAGGCTTATCTGGGACAACACTTTACGAACATGCATTAAACCCAGTTTTCCCATAATAAGGCTCATAGGATAATTTGCCCTTCAGGATATTGCCAAAAAGGATGCCCAACTGAATGACACAAAGCTTGAGAAAGACCAGAAACACGAGGAAGCCTTGAGGGCGAGGAAGGATGTGCTGGCATTTGCCGAACTCATGAAGACTGAGCTACAGTGTAGCATCTGCAGCGAGCTCTTTATCAAGGTAGCGAAAATTTAGTTAAGGCGGAATGTGTCGTCCCTGATTAGCCTTTGTGAACTGCACAGGCTAATCTGGGATGACACTTGACGCATGTTCATTAAATCCATTTTTCCCAAACTTTGCTGAAATCATTGAGACGGAGTTGCAGTGAGCTCTTTATCAAGGTAACCAAAATTCAGTTTCGGTGGAAAGTGTCATTCCTGATTAGCCTGTGCGAACTGCACAGGCTAATCTGGGATGACACTTTACACACATGCATTAAATCCAGTTTTCCCAAATTTTGCCAAACTAATGGAGATGGAGCTGCAGTGTTGCATCTGCAGTGAGCTCTTGATCAAGGAATGAGGCTGGTGTGGTTTTGAAATGAGCCTTGCTCTGGGAAAACAGGGCTTAATGCATTTTTGTAAAGTGTCCCAGATTTGCCTGTGCAGTCTGCACAAGCTAATCAGGGACAACACTTTTATATTTGGTATTTTTCTTTTAAAGGAAATCTTTTCTCAACAAAAAAACAAGTTTAGGCGAAAGTGTCGTCCCTGATTAGCCTGTGCTGACTCCTAACGCCCATGCAGTAAACCCTGCTTTCCTTGAAAGCGGCTAAAATATAATGCAAAACCTTTACAGGAATGTCGCTTAGTGTAGTATTATTATCCCCCGCCAAAGGCTGAGGGATGTTGTTTTGGCGTTGTCCGTCTGTCCTTCCGTCCGTTCTTCCGTCCGTCCTTCCGTCCGTCCATCTCTGGCACTTTTGTAAGGGAATAAAGTAGTGTGATTGTTTATCTCCTTGAAACCGTTTTCTTACTTTTCAATGCTAAAATTTCTTACCAAATAGTAATTAACATGCAAGAATCTTTTTTAAAGTGAATAGTTTCGGTGAACCCTGCAAAAGGGTAGGGCATTAAACTTCTCTGGGAATATTTTTTCATTTTAACATCTGTGTCACAAAAACCATTATAGACATGGAATTATTGTGTCTTAAGTACCTTAAAAAACAGTTTACTTTTTTTTTAAACAATAATAATAGAATCTGATTCTAATAGTTTTTATTTTATTATTAATTATTCTAAATAAAAGCATAAGCATAATTGTAGTATCTGTGAATATTCAAGTTAAAAAAAACAACAACATAATTTTAAGAAAAACAGACTCAAGAATATTCAATTTACTTCTGTCTTAAATTGAACAATGGGTATTGAATGAGCCAAGGTTATAAAACAAAAGTTGTGTGTATTTGATATGAGCCTCCCTCTGGGAAAACCGGCTTGATGCACCTGCGTAAAGTGTTGTCTCAGATAAGCCTATGCAGTATGCACAGGCTAATCAGGGACGACACTTTCCCCATAAACTGGATTTACCCTAAGATGGGACTTTCTTTAAATGAAAAATATCATAAAAGCAGAAAGTGTCCTACCTGATTAGCCTGTGAATAGCACAGCCTAAGCTGGAACAACACTTTACGCTCTTGCATTAAACCCCTTTTTTGCCAGAGAAAGGTACTTTTTTTTACAGCCCACATCTTTAAACTGTTCCCACTCGTTCTGCTGGCTGTGTATACAGTGGTGGATGAAGGAGAAGCAGGAATGCCCAATTTGTCGCATGGCCATCTCGACCGACGTGCGCTCCTTAGTGCTAGACAACTACATTGAAAAAATGGTAGAACAGTTCTCTGGGGAGATTAAGAAACGACGGCTAGAGTTGGTCGATGCGAGAAAAGGTACTTTTAGCGTAATGTAGTGATAAGTGTTAACATTGATAATTGAATAAGATTTGTTGAGCAAATTATTTGATGATTCATGGCCAACCCCTCAAGGGTCTTTAAATGATGAAACTAACTACTTGTCAAAGATAAGTTCACATTGAAAAATTCTTGGACTGCAAGCATATGTCACTTGTTCATTAAACAAAATATGCTTGTGACATCAGTTATTTTTTGTCAATTCATATCAATAATAAATGTAACATGATAAAAAGTTTCCTTAGGTGTACATTTTACGGAATAATAACGGAGTTAATAATTACTTCTTACTCAAGTATCGGCGTCTGTGTAATGCTCTGGTAAAGGTAATTTTGCAATATCTCAAGATCACTGTTCAACTACATGTATTAAATTGAAAGTTCACAGCTGTGTTTGGATTCATTGTTTGACATCACAGATCAAGTTCTATTACCTTGTCCTGCAATTTAGCATAATAGTGCCTCCTTTTTAGCTCAATCTATTTTTTGAAAAAAAAAATATGAGCTATTTTCATCACCTGGGTCGGCGTCTGCGTCCGGTTCAGTTTTGTGTTTAGGTACATTTTTCTCATAAAGTATCAAAGTTATTGCATTCAAACTCGGTACACTTACTTACTATCATGAGGGGACTGGGCAGGCAAAGTTAGATAACTCTGGCCGGCATTTTGACACAATTATGTGCTCTTTTTATACTTAGAAATTGAAAATTTGATTAAGTATTGTGTTAAGGTCCACTTTTTTCCTAAAGTATCAAAGCATTGCTTTCATGCTTGCAACACTTACTAACTATCATAAGGGGACTTTGCAGGCAAAGTTATGTAACTCTGACTGGCATTTTGACAGAATTATGGCCCTTTTTATACTTAGAAAATTGAAAATTTGGTTAAGTTTTGTGTTTAGGTCCACTTTTTTCCTAAAGTATCAAAGCCATTGCTTTCATACTTGCAACACTTACTAACTATCGTAAGGGGACTGTGCAGGCAAAGTTATGTAACTCTGACTGGCATTTTGACAGAATTATGTGCCCTTTTTATACTTAGAAAATTGAAATTTTGGTAAAGTTTTGTGTTTAGGTC
>VMBQ01004331.1:0-37304 GCA_007657795.1 Dreissena rostriformis | reverse complement strand
GTGTGTCGCGCGAAAGAATTACGTCGATATCTCCAAGGTCAAGGTCACACTTTGAGTTCAAAGGTCAAAAATGGGCATAAATGAGCTTGTCCAGGCCATAACAATGTCAGTCATTGTAAGATTTTAAAATCATTTGGCTTATTTGTTCTCGATAATTGGACAGTGTGTTGCGCGAAAGAATTACGTCGATATCTCCAAGGTCAAGGTCACACTTTGAGTTCAAAGGTCAAAAATGGACATAAATTAGCTTGTCCGGGCCATAACTATGTCGTTCATTGTGAGATTTTAAAATCATTTGGCACATTTGTTCACCATCATTGGACGGTTCCTCGCGCGAAAGAATTACATCAATATCTTCAAGGTCAAGGTCACACTTTGAGTTCAAAGGTAAAAAAATGGACATAAGTTATGGCCATTTTTTTACCTTTGAACTTTAAGTGTGACCTTGACCTTCAATATGAGCTTGTCCGGGCCATAACAATGTCGTTCATTGTAAGATTTTAAAATCATTTGATACATTTGTTCACCATCATTGGACGGTGTGTCGCACGAAAGAATTACGTCGATATCTGCAACGTCAAGGTCACACTTTGAGTTCAAAGGTCAAAAGTGGCAAAAAATTATCTTGTCCAGGCCATAACTATGTCATTCATTGTGAGATTTTAAAATGACTCTGTACATTATTTTGTTCACAGTCATTGGACGGCGTGTCATGCGAAAGTATTCAACAGTTCAAAGGTCAAAATGGCCATAAATGATAATGGCATAATATTTTTTTATAATTGCCATACATGAGCTTCTCTTGTTTTGTGAGACAGCATGCAAAATATTCTGTGTCAATGCAGCGTGTGGGGGTATACGTCACGTCTGTGACAAGCTCTAGTTGAAATATAAATCTTTTTACCCTACTGGCTTTGAGGGATTTCAAAAATAGGTCAATATCTAACATTTTTAAACCACCATCAGCGTAATCTTGTATGATTCTTTTATATTTCTTGCTGATATGGCTGGAAAGTGAGCAGCATTTAAGAATTTTATGAAACAAATGAAGGGTATAAAACAGCAAAAAATACCTGTCTCTGCATTGACGTCGCCATCTTGTTTGTCACGTGTTTACCCCCTCAGGTTATGATGACAAGAGAGCTAAATGGCCCATATACTGTTCTGATTGTAGGGTCGAGAGGTCACTGGTCAAACGGATGTCGTTTTAGACCGTTTTTGCATCCCGATGAATCCGGAAATCCAGATTTGGAGATCGTCGTCAGTAGTGCAAATATTGATAATGTTGTTGAATCTTTGGAGTCTATAGTCAATCACTTATAAACTGGTTATCGGACAATCAGATGAAATCCAATCCTGACAAATTTCAGGCAAAAAAACAAAAGATCAAAATATTAATTTTAATATGAATAGCAGTACAATCCCATGTGATGAATCTGTTAAACTTTTGTGGGTCACTTTTGACTTTAAACTTAATTTTGATAAACATATATCCAGTATCTGTAAGAAGGCATCAAGGCAGCTTAATGTACTCAAAAGGATGGGAAAAAATCTATGTAAACTAGGAAAGTTAAATATATATAACTCTTTCATTCTATCAAATTTCAACTACTGCCCACTTACTTGGCATTTTTACGGGGAAATATATACCAAATTACCTAATCTGAAACTAAGAAGAATTAGAACAATGACACTAGAAATTCATAAAATTATTCATAAACAAGGACCAACTTATTTACATGACTTAGTTACTCTAAAATCCCATTCTTTCAATTTTAGGTATACAAATGTAGCTACCATCCCACAGGTAAGAACTATTAGTTCTGATGCATGTCTTGCATGTATATTGTATTTATTATGTATTTAAATTTTATTTATTTTGCATTTTATTCCTGCATGAGTTATGTCAACATTAGTTCAAAATCGGTTTGTTTTTGCATAGAGTTATTCTTATTTTGTATAATTTGCTATATTTGTTCAAACTTTGTTGCCTCTTTGTGACATGTATGATGTGATGTTGTTTTTTTATGGTGTGAAAGCTGCTGATCAGTTCCCTTCAAATCTGATTTGAGGTGATAAGTTTTTTTAACTTATTTTAAGTGTCGCACTTTTGTGTTCTTTTTTCTATGTCAGTTTTTTACCCTTTCTCCTTTTATGGCAGTTTTTTATACCCTGTTAGGGTGAAGATCAGCAGCTTTTAAAGAAACTAATTTATTACTCCCTTTTAGGCTTCAATTGACTTGAGGTTATGCCAGTACCATCTGGGAGCTTTGTCCGAACCAGAGAAGCTGATGATCGCCCCTCTTTAATCTTAGTTTCAAGGTCAGGGGTGATCCAGGCCACCGACCCTCTTGTAGAGTCGGTGGGGTGGAGATCCCCAGGCACCCTGGAAGGCTTTGGCAACATTGCTGACCGGGTAGATGCTGATGGTTGACTCCTTCAGCCTTGGCGGGTTTGGACACGGCCTCTCTGTGTCGGACACCTCCCAGATATGGCATCTGATTTTTAGTATAATCTTGTTTCATAAATTAACTTATAATTTGCATTTCCATGTAATTTCTTAACTTTGTGTTCCTATGCTTATTTGTTATATTGTTATATTTGTGTTTGTTATGCGAGTGTATTTTGTTTGTATAAGTTCCAAGAATATAATTTGTTTTATTGTTAAATTCTAAGGAGTTCATTCTATGCACATAATTGATATAATTATGATGTTGTAATATTACTGTTTATTACCGGTAATTGATAGCACTCATTGACTGTTCAAGATTTTGCATTTTATTAATTATAAAACAGACGGATTGAAATGTTGTTTGCATGTTGATGTTTTATTTATTAAATAAAATATGTGAGTATGCATGTACCAATTTACAATTGTTTTAACAACAACAAAAACTTGTTTCAGTTAGATGATACACTGTTTGTTTATTAAATTTTAAATTACTTAAAATAGTTTTGTTCTTGATAATAATGTCATATGACATGAACATTCTTAACTTCGTGTGGAATTCACTTTATAAATATGTAGATTAAATATTGTTTAAAACATGTCTGTAAGGGGCAGGCAGTTTTAGTTGTTCGCGTTAGCGGACAACTTATGTAGAGTGAGTTTTGCAATTCAATATGCTGCTTAATTACGCCAGGAACGATTACCACATCATCTGCCTGTTTATGCAGGTACACTGCAGACAGATCTTGCGGATTGTCTTCTCTTTAAACCCGCTGTTTACATTTAAATTACTTAGCGGTTTATCAGGTGTGTATGTAATAAATAGTGTTTAACAGCTTGTTCAACAACATTGGAGAGTTTATCATTGAAATCTGAACATATTGGCTGCTTTTAGGGAAAACAGGGCTAAATGCATGTCAAATAAGATTAGCCTGTGCACACTGATTAGCCTGTGCAATGAGCACATTTTGTCTAAGTTATCTCTATAACATAAATATGAGGATAAACAGTGCACACACATCTTGACCTGTGCTTTAAGACACACTCTTTATAAATTTGAATGGGTTGTGTTCATTTCAAACTTGCAATATAAAAAGCTATAACATAATTTTGAAAACTGGGTTGCGTCTAAGATTATGCAATAGCGAATAACTTCAATGCCTTCAGCGCTTTGATTCTTTTATGGCTTTAGTAATAGCTTGTGAACTCTCTAGAAGTCACATTTTTTACCCAATCATCATGAAACTTGCTCAGAACATTTAGTCTAATTATACATGTATATCTTAAAAAGTGGTTCCTATCTGTTGAAAATTATGATCGCCAGGGATGAGGGGGCAAAATTGTCCATATATAAAAAACTTGAAACTTGAGCATTTGATTGAACGCCTATTCCTACGTATAAAACATATTCAATGTCGTTGTTCAATAGAAATAAAAACAAAACTAAACACAAATTAAAAACATACAATAATATGGAGTGACACAGCGACCGATCCAAAACAACCGAGCGAGGCAACCATCATTCACAAGTCACAAAACGAACAACAGTGCCAAGTATCAAACAATTCTATACACAAAATTGATCAAAGGTACATCACGTATTACCTTAAAATAATGCAAAATAGTCATCGAAAAAGAATGTCTTAAGTTGTTTTTTGAAAGTGTCTATTGAAGTGCATTGTCTTAAACTCAAGGGTAGGTTGGTCCATAGTTTTGGACCTACAGTACTAAAGCTTCTATCACTGAATGTTCTTTTCTTGTTGAACGCTACATGTTAACAGCCTATTGATGATGCTGATGATCTAAGATTACGTGTAGAAATCGGAGTGGATAGAAGTTCGGTCAAGTAGGCAGGAGCATTACCAAATGAACAGTTGAACATGTATGTAAGAATTTTGAATTCGATTCTAGTCTTGATTGGCAGCCAGTGCAGGTCGTGAAGTGATTGTTTTGAACTGTGACTTTTTCTACGGCTAAAAACCAATTTTGCGCACATGTTTTGTACACGCTGTAATTTTGCCAATTCACACTGGGAGATGCCGTACAAAATAACGTTACAGTAGTCCAAATGTGAAATGACTAAAGAAAAAACTATTGTTTCTGGGTATAGTACCAGAAAGGCCGTTTACCAAAAAGTATTTTGTTTCTGTGGCGTCTTGTGTTAAGTATTTACGAATGCTTTTTATTTTGAAATAATTCAACATTGCAGATCTACACTTTCTCTTAATGTGTTCCTTGAAGTTCAGCGTTTCATCAAAAAATGCTCCCGAGTATCTAATGCTACTTTGTCGCTTGATCTTGTCACCACATACATCAATGAGTATTACACTTATTTAATTTAGGGCGACTTCCAAACACTATGTATTCAGTTTTTGAAGCGTTCTTTTGAAGCTTATTTCTGTTCATCAAATTTTGTTTATTTCTTGTGCACAATCTTAGAGTTCGTTGATGGCTTCAGTTTCTTCCGATAGAATCGGTTTGAAACATTTGCTGGCAGTATGGTCATCTGCAAAGCCATAGACAGAGATGGAAGGGGGTACTATGTCAAAAATTGTTCCTGCATAGGTGAGGTAGAGCCAAGGACCCAAACAACTTCCTTGTGGGACACTGCATTTTAACTCACTTGATTTTGACATGCCTCCGTTCACATTTACACAACAACTTCGCGGCCGCAAGTATGAGTCCATTCAGTCCAGCGCCGCACCACAAACACCATATTGAAATTTCAAGACATCTAAGAGTATGTCATGATCTACGGTGTCGAAAGCAGCACTAAGGTCTAGTGCAATAAGTGATGTTACCTCTTGGTTTTTCCATTGCTGCTAGGAGATCATTAACAAGTCTTAGTAATGCCGACTCACAAGAGTTATATTGTCTGTAAGCAGACTGGTTCTTTGGGAGAAGATCATTTTCACTAGCATGTTTGTTTTATCTATAGAGTGCTGATTTTTTGACAGAAATGCCAAATTACTCACTGGTCTGTAATTTGAAAAGGTCAATTCAAGGCCGGCTTTTTTAACAGAGGTCTAACTACCGCCTGTTTCCACTTCGCAGGATATACTCCTTGTGCCAAAAAAGGTTTACTAATTTAGAAATGATTGTAAGAAGCTCATTCAAAAACAACTTTAAAACTTTTGTCGGTAAGATCTCAATTTCGCAGGACTTTGTTTGTAATTGATTTATACGCTTTCTGATCTCATCTTCTGAGTTTTTCAAAATTTCCCAATTGTGTGACCTGTTTCGCAATCGGCGTGTAATTGTCAAAGTCTTTAAGATTCTCTCGGATTGTCTCTATTTTCTGCATAAAATGATCAGCAAATGTGTCAGCTAAAGTATTTTCATTTTGAACAGTTGGCAACGGGTTCTCAGACTTGCTTCCCGTAAGCTGCGACACAAATTTGTATAGCTTTTTGGAATCACTTTTAGATTCAAGTACTTTCTGGCTGAGTGTCAACTGCTTTTCATGCTTTAATTCGCAGTGATATTTATGAAGCGATACTTTGTAGTTTTCGTAGTCTTGTTGTTAACGATATTGTCGCCAAAAAAAATCTGACCTACGTAAAAGTCGCTTTGAGTGAAGAATATTCTCACAGAATCACGGTTTTGGGGGTATTTAAATTTGCATTTTTTCTTTTATAGGAGCATGTTTATCCAGAAGTTCCCTGATTTAATCCTAAAACTGATGGACATAAGTTTCAACAGAGTCAGATTCGATTGAAAATTTAGCCAGATCGCTACCAAATTCGGAATTATCCATGTCTTTGGAGTTTCTAAAAACTACAGATTTGATGATTATATTTTATTTTTTTTACTTTCGTGAATACTTTGATAGCACAGTGATCAGAGATGAAAGTAGGGAATTTACATGTTGTTTCAATGCCAAATAAACAGTTGTTGAATTCTAAGATTGCATTACTATTTTCATGTATATGCAAATTGAAATCGCCTATGACCAAAAGGTTTGAATATTTTGAGACAATGTCTTCTAGAAATTGAAAGAAATCGCTCTCAAACTGTACAGGTGTAGCCAAAGATGGTGTTTGTAAACACCAACACAATTTATGGTAATATTTTTGAAAATCAGCTGCCAAACTCCGTACTCAAAGCTTTGGGTTGTGTCTGATAACATTTAACGCATGTTAAACCTAATTTTTTAAGTCAGAGCAACATCACCCCCTGTCCTATTTCTACGATTTGCAACAATAATTTTATAACAATTTTGATTTAAATCTGATGTTTCGAAATTATGTTGGTTTTCGTCTGAATACCAGGTCTCAGTTAAAAGAGCAAAATCAGTTTTGTCTTCACGAAGCAATTGACCAACGAGTTCATCTTTCCTGACTTATGAACGGCAATTTAAAGTCAGACAGGTAATATTCTCAGTAAAATTGTCAAGAGTATTGCATCGTTTGGGGTATATCAAATTTGAAATATTTACACCATTTTGTTTTGTATTTCTGTTGTGTAGAGTGTATATTTTGGCCCCTGACCGGGTTCTTCTAAAGTTCAGTATACCTAAACCTTTAAATCTGGCTAAAACTTGTTGTTAAGGCTTAATTCATTGTCTAGGTAGTGAGCGAAATTTCATCAGCTCACTTGCGGTATATGATAATCCATCTGAGCCCCCAGGGTAATCCGTGTTTTTATGCATTGAAAATGTGTTCATCCAGTTACAACATAAATCCTTGTTATTGTCCAATTGTTTTAGACAACAATACTTTGTAAATACAATTAAAATTCCAAAAACAAAGTTGATATTCATGATGCACACACATTTAATAACATCCACAGCAAAAACGAAGTCAGCACAATGTCTTTTTATCACACAAAATCCAATATTTGTAAGAGAATACGATTCATCAGCCTTACAAATTCGGCGCCTAATACCTACTGTTTCAACAGTATATCAGTTATATCTCAGTTGACCTAATCTCAATTAAGAAAGCTTGATTACCATTTCAATGGGCAGACATTAAGAAATCAGTATTAGTGAGCCCGCCCGGCTAAAGCTAAGCAAATAGTAAAACATCACGGGGTTTAGATTACACCAAAGCAGAACGTCAAAGGCCTGTTTTATGTCAAAATTGTGGAACTTATGTAGACTGCATGTTTGTTAGAACATTCTACGACTGTCCACTGCAAACTCATAAAAATTAGCAAGTTGAATATTGCACTTTAGTGGAAATATGAACGATTGTTTATGGCGAAATTGTACAACTTTGATAATTGTAAATTGTGCATTGGTAGGAATGTGAATACTCGCATTTGTATACCCTCGTACAAAACGTAATACATCTGAAAATGGTAACTTTGTTGAACTAAGTACGATTGAAGGTCGTATCCCTGTAAATATAATTTGTTAGATTCACTATGATATACCTCATAGCACTATGGCAGAACTCATAGCACTATGGTAGAATTCATAGCACTATGGTAGAACCCATAGCACTATGGCAGAGCTTATAGCACTATGGCAGAACTCATAGCACTTTGGTTGAACTCATAGCACTATGGAAGAACTCATAGCACTATGGTATAACTCATAGCACTATGGTAAAACTTATAACACTATGGTAGAACTCATAGTACTATGGCAGAACTAATAGCACTATGGTAGAACTCATAGCACTATGGTAAAACTCATAGCACTATGGCACAACTCATAGCACTATGGCACAACTTCTAGCACTATGGTAGAACTCATAGCACTATGGTAGAACTCAAAGCACTATGGTAGAACTCATAGCACTATGATAGAACTCAAAGCACTATGGCAGAACTTATAGCACTATGGCAGAACTCATAGCACTATGGCAGAACGCATAGGGCTATGGCATAACTCATAGCACTATGGCACAACTAATTGCATTATGGTAGAACTCATAGCACTAAGGTAGAACTCATAGCACTATGGCAGAACTCAGCACTACGGCGGAACTCATAGCACTATGGTTGAACTCATAGCACTATGGCAGAACTTATAGCACTATGGCAGAACTTATAGCACTATGGCAGAACTCATAGCACTATGGAAGAACTCATAACACTAAAGTAGAACTAATAGCACTATGGAAGAACTCATAGCACAACGACATAACTTATAGCACTATGGCATAACTCATAGCACTATGGCTAAACTAATTGCACTATGGTATAACTCATAGCACTATGGTAGAACTCATAGCACTATGGCAGAACTCATAGCACTATAGTAGAAGTAGTAGTAGAAGTAGTAGTAGTAGTAGTAGTAGTAGAAGTAGTAGTAGTAGTAGTAGTAGTAGTCGTAGTAGTAGTAGTAGTAGTAGTAGTAGGTGCTGTTGTTGTATTCCATAGATACCGATCAGTAGTCGTAATAGAGGTATCAGTACTCATAGTAGCACTACCAGAAGTCGTTATAGGAATATCAACTTTATTTGTGATATTTCTAGGTAATGCCACGCAAAAGTTCTCAACAATTTCATTAACAAGCAGAGTATATAGACAAAAGATCCATGTATGCCTCGATTCAACTTAAATCACCATTTAAAATGATACACACTCTAGTTGAAAACAGTCAGGCTTTGTTCAAACATAGACCAAACACAAATATGGCTACTATTTTCAACTTACAAAATAATTACCCGTACGTCAAGCATGATGCGGCATTTATCCCCGCCGATATTGTAAATTTTAGTCTATAAACAACTCTTCTCAAATTCTTCTTTTGAAACACGTTTCACTTAATGGCATCTTAATGTCAAACATCAACCGGCTTTTGCCCTACTCACAAAAGTTTGTGTATTTATAAAAATCGGTCGGTTGTACGTCCGGTTGTAGCAACAGTTCCATTGTTATACACACGTGTAGTGGTAACAGTTATGCGAGCAGTTTAAAGCCACGCACCTTGAAATGAAGTACATCTTAATCATAACGTATAGATGCAATTTGACAGTGTGCACATTTGTCATTAAATCTATAGCCTAGGTAGAAGGTAATTTATTATTTTTCAAACGGTGCCGCTTTTAAAACCGAAAGTAGGATTTCTATTCGTCCATTTCGACAAACGCGATAAGTTTTAAAGCGCAAAAGACGGATTTCTACCTTGTAACCACCAGATATATTCTAAATGGCATACATTAAATTAAATCTATAGCCTAGTTAGCAAGTTATTTATATTTTTTCAAACGGTACCGCTTTTAAAACCGAAAGTAGGCTTTCTAGACGTGCACATGTTCGTCCATTTCCACAAACGAGATAATTTTTAAGTTTTAAAGCTCAAAAAGACGGATTTCTACCTTGTAACCACCAGATACATTGTAATTTGCATAGATAAAATATGTTTCTTATTTAGACTTAAATTTACTTTGCCAAATAAGATGTGTGGCTTTAAGCATTAGTGGTATTGGTAATTTGCAACAGGAGTTTTGAAGAAACACTCTTAGCAGTTAAATTATAAGGCAAAGTACAGTAGCACATCATTTTATTAAACTATTTTTTTGTAATGAATGGTTCTGTTCTTATATGTTTATTAAGATAAATAACCAGTACTGACTCGTTTCTTTGATTTTTGGTTGTGTGTCATATTTTCATTATAAATTGTTAATGCATTTTATATCAAAATGTTTTTGCATTGCGGCTTAACGTATTTATTTCTGTTGTGTTTGTTTTAGTATTAGTATTGTTAATCTTCCATACAATTTAAATAAATAACCTTGTTATTGTACACATTTCTACACATTATTACGCAAAAACTCGCATTGCACTGAATGATATTACAGTGACCATCACATCAGTAGTTTTTCAGACAAATAACTGAATCTAGTAAGTGTAATATGCATTTACCGGTAAGTGTCGTCCCCGAGAAGGAATACGGATCAGTTAATTTTAAAACATTTATTGCTTTAAATGAGAAGCACACCATGGGTTGTGATTGAAATAGGGATGTAAACTATAGAAATGTGTCCACACAAGATTGACAAAAATCTCTTCTTACCTTACAACGTATACCATGGATTAAATTGATTTAACCATTGTAACATTTTAATATTCGACTGCCTGTCCTATCCTTTAGGCAGAGACACCATATGAAAACTGTAGCAACACAGTAACATTAATGTTAAGCACAAAATGTATTTATGAAGTCAACCATACAGCATGTCAACATTAAACAGAGTCAAACGTCGTAAATAATTATGTTTTATTTAAGTTTTAATCTAACGATTCACATGGATTTTCTTTAAGTTTTAAGAACATTGTTTAAAAGAAGGTGCGCATATAGTTTAATATTCTGCCTTAACATAAAAACTTTAACCATGAAACAGACAAACTTTCAAACATCCACATCCTGTCAAAGTGCAATATTCACTTGAAGCCATAGTCAATAGATATTACACCAATGTAGTCGGAAAGAGCATTAGTCAAAATGTAATACAATGACATTTATTTCACTGAAATGTATTTCTTTTGTTTAGAAAAGCACCTTTTAGTTGCATTGCAGTGGTTGACGTCTGACTACTTTAAAAGTTGTTAGTTTCATTGCAGTTGCTGACGTGAGTTCTTTCAAAGTAATACGTTGAATTGCAGTGGTTGACGTATGACTACTTTTAACATTGTTAGGTTCATTGCAGTGGTTGACGTATGACTTTTTTAAGTTATTAGTTTCATTGCAGTTGCTGACGTTATTACTTTCAACGTAAAAAGTTGCATTGCAGTGGTTGACGTATGACTACTTTTAACTTTGTTAGTTCCATTGTGGTGGTTGACGTCTGACTACTTTCACCATTGTTAGTTGCATTGCATTGGTTGAAGTCTGACTACTGTCAACGTTATTTTTTATGAACCATATTCGTAATGGTAATTTTATGCGTGATCACGGTGTACATGCACAATCCATTACAAACCATGCTCGCGAATGGTGAATCAATAGTGAATTGATGCTGTTAACCAATTACAGTGCACACGGACCAAATAATATACCCTTTAAAATCCAATTGGAGATAATTATGAATTGTCATATTATAATTAAGTTCTATCACTTAATTTTAACAATGAACATATTGCTTATGACGAGTAAACTATGTCATGCGCATCCCCTAGATATGCAAATCAGTTGCAGGCTTATGTACATAAAGACATATTAGAAATTGTTTGGCTCGAATTTCGGATTGCTCGAACTTTTCTTGTCGATCCCCGCAAGTTCGAGCCATCGGGTTTTGGATGTATTTCATTGAAGCACAAAATTAAAAGACGGGCTTATATTTAAATGACAGCATTCATTTTGCGTATTTCACTGTGTTTAACATATGATAAAACACGAGTTTTGCATAATGTTTGAACTATAACCCATGCGGTGTGGTATGCGGTGAATGTTAGCGCGATAGCTGACGTGCCGTCCTTACTATTGGCACTCGATGAATGTTACATTTAATGTGGAAATCTTGAAAATCTCACGCATATTTCTGATTACTGATAAATGACGTGTAACATGAAAACCCTATTCAATTCACAAATGACTTCATAGAAACTAGCCCAGACATTTAAAACTATTATTTCTCTTTGACTACAAGTTCGTCATATCCGGAAAGGTCGCAGTGCTCCCGCGTGAAGCTCAAATCCATGCATTCACCCAGCAGGATCTCCGCCGTCGTGTACACGTGCATGTCGCCCATCACGTGACCACCGAACACGTGACCACGTGCGTCACTGAAAGACGCGTGTATGTGGCCACCTGCCGACACAGTACCCACAAGGGAGACAATCTCACAGTTTTCTGTGTACGTCTTGATCTATCAAAAAGAAACATATTTAGTGTATTTAGTTTCTTAAGTTATTAGCACTGCTTAAAACATATGTTTGTATTTATTGATGATAATGATGATGATGATGATGATGATGATGATGATGATGATGATGATGATGATGATGATGATGATGATGATGATGATGATGATAATAATAATAATAATACATAATCAACATGTGCAATTAATGTTGGCTTTATTTTGGGCCACTCGTTGTTTCGCATTGTCGACTTCTGGATTACAATCACGAGAACGCGTGAACAAGATACGAAGGAGTAAAATCACGACGCGAGAACGCGATAAATCGAGATGCGAGGTCGAGAGCCTATGATAAAAGATTTCGATATTGTGAAATTAAAATTTCGATTTCGAATCGTAAAATCGCACCCTCGCAACGTGTTTTCGCGGTGTCGTTTTATCCAACGATCGTTAATGAAAAATCACGATACGAGATCGCGAGATTGCGATGCGAAAGTTTGGGAGTGCGATATGAGATCGTGCTCTTAAGATGCGAAACTACGAGAATACTATGCGATAGTATCGCAACATAGCATGTTTTTTTCGCATTTTTGAACGTTGGATTTTCCGGACAAGAATGCGAATCCACGATGCAAAGGTACGCGCTTACGATGCGAGATCGCAATATTAATTTCGCGATATCGCATTGTGATCTCGCAATCTGGTATCGTATTGCCCTCCTTCGTATCGTGTTCTCGCGCTTGCAATCAAGACGTCGACAATACAGAACAACTATGGACCCTGGCGGAACACTGCATTAAATGGCTGAACGAGTGGGCGCTTTCTCGAATAGTGTTTAAAATGCAATCTTTACAGCGACTTCCGAACATAAATTTGACAACTCACCATAAGTCATAAGGTACCATGTGATGATAATCAATTAAAATATATATATTTTTTATTTATGGTTTAAGTTGCTAAATATCTACTCCTTTTGAGTTGACCACAAACCACCGATAAAACGTCCAAATATAGACCAATTCATTGTTATTGTTTTGATTCCGAATTTTCGCGCATGCGCGATGCGGTGGTAGGCAAAAGCACTGGGTACAGTTACGATAAACATTATGTCATATAGATAACGGCACGTGTTAAGTCAACATATCGAAAACATTAACAACAACATCTTAACACCTAAATACTATTAAAGATATTGCATTTTAATGTCAATATTGTTTAATTAATACATGTATACATGTATTCTTATCTATACAAAAATATATACTCGCTAGTCATTATCATCAAAGTAAAGGCGGTCTGAAGAATAAACACCGACAATTTCACAAAACAAAGCTATGCATTGGCCGTTTTATTTCTTGCAGAAGGACTTCAAAAATTGCAAAAAATAATAATGCATCCCATTATATAATTATCAATTATATGAGTATGAAAGTATCTAAATGCACTGACAAAATAGACCCGACTGGTAAAATGTTTTTGGAAAACCATACTACCGAAATATTATATAGCTATTAGTAGTATGCTTTATGTAATTATAGGATATAGATAATGCAAAGACTTCAAGAACTATATCACTATGGCAGGCCTATTACCAATGGACTGATAAACAAAGTTCAGTAAGAATAGGACAACAACTTATATTCAAAGTCCATCACTATTGTATAAATACGGAAGATATATTACCGTTGTACTGTCCGCCATTCTCAAGGTCACGCGAGACACGCTTCCCACGCAGGTCAGAATGCTCACGGCTCCAAGATTGTTGTCCTGCACAAAGCGGTGCAGGGTGGAGACGATCTCCTCCCCTGGCCTCAGTCGTAGAGCGTACGTCACCATGGGAGAGCCCAGGCACGGGTGAGAGACAACGGCATCGCTTGCCATCTAGGTAATTCGGAAAATAAGAAAACAAAATAATATGTCAGATCATATAACCTTAAATAACAAAACTTATGAATATATAAGTAAAAGTAAGAAAGAAAGTGGTATACCGATATTGTAATTGTTCATATATTCTTATGTCTACTGGCTTTTACTTTGTATCCGGGCTGTTGCCCATAAACTGACCTGCAGACATGACAGTGGGAGATCATTTCGTTTCAATAAACATGGTCCTCTGGTAGTACAAGTATGATTCGACAGTTCTTTATATCGACTGTTCTCTTCAGGGTTATCTCGAATAATTTGGTATATCCAGCCAAATTAGGAGATTCTGCAAACAGCTTAGAAAGGAAAGAGAATGAAGCCAAGACCGTAAAGTAGATGTATAACTAATGTCTATAAATACGATCCTTAAACGTTGGCTCATGCAAAAATTCTATTCGCATCCAAGACGAGGACGGAGCCAGTGTTTTACCGACCGTGTTGGTGATTTTGTTAAATTGCCCACGTCATGTAAGCAATTATTAATTTGCGACTTCTAAATATTCACAACATATAATTGAATGTATAGAAAGGTCAACGCTGGGTTTAATATCCATATCGAAAAAAGGGATGACAAAACGGGCACCAAGATAGCATTATCTGAGTATTTCTATAATTAAGTTACGAATGAATACCTCCAAAATGCCATGTCTTGTTATCATAGCGATAAGGTCACACACAGAGCTAACAATTATCTGTTATAACGTAAAAAGACACGCATCTCATGAATGAAAACATGATCAATCTTACTTGTAAAGATGAGTCAGTTTATCAGCCACGTGGTTTTCGGTATAGCAATAAACAGAGTGGTATTTCCGGTGACACGAATGGTTCAAAAAGGAGGTTACTTTCAACGTTTTAGTCGACATACATGTAACATAAACTATTTGGGGTTCATAAGAGTATACCAAGAATTAATAGACAATGAGAACGTATTGTTATGCGTGATCGCGCTGTATACTCCAAACCATGCTCACAATGTGAGCGCGAATAAATCGTATAAAGAAAATCTAAAAGCAAATGGACTGAATAAAGATTCAATATTAATACCTTGTATGAAAAGCATTCGAGACAGATATGCAATCTTGTATAATAAGTAAGTTTGTTTAGTATTGTGACATGTGTATAAACATAAGATAACACCTGGCCCTGTGTGCCTTTAAGTCACCAGAATAGGCATTCGAACATCAATTACATACACCGAAGCAATAAATGTGAAAGAAAAACAAGCGCCAACATAAGAACGTGTATTTTCCAACATTATTTGTCTTCATCTTTCCTTGAGTTACCTGAAAAGCATGTAAAATAAATTTGGCTAGTTTGCGTGGATGGATCGACATTAAGTGTTCTTATTTTTAGCTATCATTCGTGGCAGCATCCTTATTAAACATATCATAATATTGTGAGTTAATAAGGTCTTTGACTATTCAACTGTCAAACAGAACATGTGAGACGCGCTCCGAGAAAATGGGGTTTAATGCGTGTGCGTAGTGTCGTCCCAGATAAGCCTGTGCAGTCCTAACAGGCTAATCAGAGACGATACTTTCCGCTTTATTGTATTTTCATTTAAAGGTAAACTCTTCTTGGCGAATGTCCAGTTAAGGCGGAAAGTGTCGTCTCTGATTAGCCTGTGCGGACTGCACTTGCTAATCTGGGACGACACTTTACGCGCATGCATTTAACCCCGTTTTCTCAGAGCGCGACACATGATTTTCGTCCTCAAATGATTCGGATCGCAGGCCCTACACGTACAATCTTTCGGTCAAAGGTTCACCGACAAACCGACCTGTTTCAATGCGCGAGTCTGGTCAGCGATCTGAGCAATCGTGATACATCGACTATCTCCGGAACCTCCGTAATAAATGCTTGTCTGTTCAGTCTGTTGTGCACCAAGTTGTAACATATTCATAGCAACCTGTTTTCTGCAAAGTCTGAACAGAAAATGAATACAATGTAAACCAGGCATATTTGTCATTTATTTAAGTAAACAAATAAAACATCTTTTAGGGATCATAATTTCTTTTTAATGACTTTTTACAGTAGTACGAACAGGGCCGGACGTCCTTTTACGAATAATTTTAGGACGAAGTTATTCGTTTTTATGCTCCCCCATTTTTTTTTTTGGGGGGGGGGGAGCATATAGTCGCCGCTTCGTCTGTCCGTGCGTGCGTGCGTGCGTCCGGAAATTTGTCCGGGCTATTTCTCAGCAACTAATGACCGAAATTCAATGAAACTTTATGAGAAGCTTCACTACCAAGAGGAGATGTGCATATTGAAAGCGGGTTCTGTTCGGATGATTTTTACAGAGCTATGGCCCTTTGAAATGTTCCATTGTACATAAAGTGCAATTCTTGTCCGAGCTATTTCTCAGCAACTTATTACGGGAATTAACTGAAACTTTATGGGAAGCTTCACTACCAACAGGAGATGTGCATTTTATCAGCCGGTTATGGTCGGATGATTTTTCACAGAGTTATGGCCCTTTGAAATTTTCCATTGTACATATAGTGCAATTCTTGTCCGAGCTATTTCTCAGCAACTTATTACGGGAATTCAATGAAACTTTATGGGAAGCTTCACTACCAACAGGAGATGTGCATATTATCAGCCGGTTATGGTCGGATGATTTTTCACAGAGTTATGGCCCTTTGAAATTTTCTATAAACTGTACATATAGTGCAATTCTTGTCCGGGCTTTTTCTCCCAAACTACTGACTGGAATTCAATGAAGCTTTATAAAAAGCTTAACTACCTTGAGGAGATGCGCATGTTATTAGTGGGTTTTGGTTAGATGATTTATTAAGAGAGTTATGGCCCTTTGAAAATTGTAAGTTGCTAAAACATCCATCGTATTATTTTGTCCAAAGTTATGCCCCTCAAGACGTTTCCTTCTATCTGAATATATAGTGCAATATTGTGACAAAAAACACTTTGTGGAGCATCTCCCGTCTCCGACGGTTTCTTGTTTTATTCCGCCTTTCACCGGTTTACATACATTATTTACTAGGAATCGATATTTCGTTTAACTATATATACATATAACACAAACCTGGAATGTTTAATGTCGGCAGATAAGTCGATGATTGCCCCCTAGCACCTTCAAAATGTGCTGAACAAATTCGCCAGGATCTACATTGCCGGATCGTAACATCTGCAATCTCATTTTCCGTCATTACAGCTCTTAAAAGCCATTGCTTTTGCAAATTAGTATTTTGTAATGGAAGTCGATGAAATTTAGCATCGTTCCCACCACCGCCCACATTCTTACAACTTTTCACATTGCACACGTGCGGCATTTTCTTCGGTGTATTCTCTGTTTACCCCAGCATTTTATTGGTCAGCAAGTTACCTGTTTGGAATCTTTTCGGCTGAAATCGTAAATATTCGTGACTACTTATCATGATGAAGTGAAACTATGTAGCTTAAACAGGGAAAATTAGGAAGATTTAGTCTATTTTGAAGCAAAAAAAAACTTAAGTTTTAATGTTTGAATGAGGAAAAATATCTATCACAATAAACAATTTACTTTACTTTTATGAATGAATTTGCTGTATTTTTCTTTACGAACACGAATAAACAAAGGACTTTTTGAATGCAATGATAATGAAAAGAAAAGGTTCCTTAATTCCAGATAAACAATATATTTTCATCGCCACCTTGAAAATGAATGGTATTTACATTGAAATTGTAGACTGAACTTATGCGTAATGTTTGTTTCGTGTTGCCACAAAACCGGTGAGCTGGAACCCAAAATATAAACACAAGTTAGTTTGTAAGTATCAATCATAATGATTAGTGAAAAACATAATATTTTATATTACACATTATGAAAAAAGACACAAATATATATTAACAAAAACAAACAAACTAAAAACAAATGAACATTATATTTAATATTACACGTTATAAAAAACTGACANCTCATATTGATAGTGATTTTTTTCCAGAAAGTATGTTTTTCGTCATTTCTGAATTATTTCTCAATTTAATTTGTGAGTCCATTATTACTGATCACGCGCAACCCACATGTGCTGAGTAAGTGCACTCACACCTAAGGTGCCAGTGTTAAGCACCTATCGGCCCGACCCACGCGTTCATGACGGCGATTGCATGATACGTACGGGTTGCTTCACCAAAGTACCGACGGTTAAAGGTCAGTGAATCGATAACATGGACGTTTATCACATTTTTGCTCACGAAAACCGATTACAACGATGTATTTAAAGTAGTCTTTGGACAAAACGTTCTCAAAAACTTTTTTCGAAAACAGAAACGAACGTTTAAAGTAACGTCTAATAGCAACTCTTTTTTTCAACTAAATTTAAAAGTGCTCGTCGTGAAAATGATGCTATCTTACGTAACAGTTGCGTTGACCTGCTGTGCAGTAGTGAATTCGTTCGTCATCCGAGGTAATACACTGAAATGAATGTTTCGAAGTTTTTAATATTTCTGATTGCGCATGCGTTTTTGTAAATTGCTATAATTGGATATGTCTGGTGATATTAAATTATGTATGTTTGTTGACATTAAATTAACTTTAAAAATGTTTGATGTATTTTGGCAATGAAAATAGCTGAATAATGGATGTCCGTAAATCTTGACCGGTGTATTTCAGAGGCCGACGCGGACAGTGAAGATGCGAATTTCGGCTCTTTCGACCCCAACAGTCTATATAATCAACAGGTGAAGGAGACTGAACAGTACATGAGCTCCCAGCAGGCGGGCTCCGGCTCTTCTTCTTCCGGTAGCTCTCAGTCTGGCACAGGAAGCAGTTCATCCTCAGGAAGTGGCGCTTCCCCGTCTGGTTCCGGCGCCCAGGCAGGCTCAAGTAGCGCCTCCTTCGATCCCAACGCTATGTACCAGTCCCAATCCCAGAGCGCCATGCAGAGTATGAGCTCATCAATGCAGGGAACCAGCTCCAACTTCAACGCTAACAACGTCAACCAATTACAGTCAAGCTTCACGGACCCAACCAAAGCACAGCTGGGTACCAGTAATGGCGGGGCTGGGGGGTTCGACCCAGACCAGTACAACAGCATGAAGTTTAACCTCTTCCAGCCGTCTGGTCAGACTTCCGGTCAGTCCGGATCCCCAAGTGCCACCAGCAGCCCTTAGAGGGATTGTAAGACGTCCAGTATGTATAATAGTAATATGGCATATTTAAAATTTGTCATGGGAAAATGGTTTGAATGTTTAGATTAATTTGGTTCTTCATTTAGGTTATAAACCAAATTCGAATATCGGCCATGAAAAAGTAGATAAATATTCACCAGTGCGAAACAAGTTATTTTAGGTAGAAGCATATTGTATTGACCAGTGTCAAAGTGTACTCTCACAATATTGAACACTTATCATACTGTAGGTTACCATGAACACTAATGGTGCTTCGAAAAGCAACGCTATTATGCACTTTTTAGTTATTTATACTGTATTGTATTGTTAAACCAGGTAAATTGTCTGTATTATTTGTATATTAGAAGCACTCAAATGAAGAAAATATGGAGTTGTATTTTTTAAAATAATACATGCATTTGCCAAACATTTGATAACAAAATAACATTGATATCTTGCAATAAGATATAGTACGCATTCAATTAATTTTGTTTTTATGTTTTGAAGGTCAAGTAAGCTTTAAAGATTTTTTATTGATAAAACATACATTTAACACCTGACCAGGAATCACTTGTCTGTATATAATACAGCCCAAACGGCAATATTTGAGCCTCGCTCTGGGAAAACGGCACTTAATGCACGTGCGGCCGACGCTTTTTGATTTTATGGTATTTTTCGTTTTAAATAAAGTCTCGTCTTAGCAAAAATCCAGTTTAGACGGAATGTGTTGTCCCTGATTAGCATGTACAGACTGCACCGACTTATCTGGGCGGACTATTTGCGCACACCCAGTTTTCACAGAGCGCGGCTTACTTCAAGTGAGACCGGTCGTAAATGAAGGACAATGTGTTTATTTTACAGGAGCACACAAGATAAAAGAAGAGAAAGGCGTCTTTCCATGAAGAAAATATGCATTGTAAAAAAGAAAATAAAAAAAGCAAAGTTTCATATTATTATTTTATTATTTCAGCGTTGATAAAACACAAATATAATAAAGGAATAACATGTGTTTGCAGAAGTTAAAGGCATTTAGAAATTAAAATATTATTTTTGAATATGTGGCTTACCAGTCATTTAAAAATGGTCACATAAAATGCGTTGCTAGTTCAAACTACTAGTGAACATTCAAACGAAACATCCCGTGTTACTTATGTATGCTTGTGAGTACACATAACAAGCTCGAGTAATTGGCTTTTATGGCACTTCCAAGGGCCTCTGTATGGGCTCCTTAGTTTAAACCTATTTATTTTAGCTGGATTGCATCGAAAGCCTAAGGCTTATTTGACCTCAGGCTTATTCGAAACGCTCTCGAGTCCGTTTCCTGAGACTAAAACCAGTACTTGGTGTCTTTGCTGTGGAGTTCGAACCCGTCACCTCCCGGTCGCTAGGCGGACACTATATCCACTACGCTCCTTAGCAACTCAGAAATATTGTACACTTCACATGATGGTGACACGGATTAGATCCCCTGCCCCGAAGTGTGCAATTTTCTGTTTAACAGTGTTTCAAAGCAGCATCTGAAATTAGTGCTGGTAAAAAGTACCCATATAACTGCAAACCCAACTGGAATGGGTTAAATTCAGGAGCATTTTTGAAGAGGATAGAGTTAAATTTACCAATAAATCGCCATTAAAACTTTTTAAAATACAGATTACTTTATTAAAACAAACAACTCAAAATCGTTACTAGATAAATTTTATTTCCACGTCCAAATAAGTTAATAAGAATGTACCATCTAAACATTGTATTCTAAAAATCTGTTTTGAATTAAAAAAACGTTTAAATAACCATGATATTTTATCAACATATTGTACCTAACAATTACAGCCATGTAAATTGACTAAGCATCTTTAAAGGCACAATGAAACATAACCGTAATAAACAATTAAAGCAGACACAACAATGCATGTTTAACTTGAATGTTTTCAATATGAAAATATCCAAATTTCCATGGAAGTTTATGTTTATAACAAGGTTGAACAATGATGCACACACAAAAATAACTAAAGAAGTGTAGAAATGTACAAATATTAATTAGGCTTACAATATATTCATTAATTGGCACAGAAAAAGAATGCTGGTTACAAACAAAAGAGCAGTATAATTTGAAAATATAATACATACATACATGTATATAACATAGAATATCAAACTATTTAGTTCTTGAATTTTATTACTTTCAAGGCAATTTATATTAATACTGTGTTATAACATGAACTTGAAAACTACATTCTACAAGCGTATTGTGATAAATGTGTATACAACAAATCAGTCACCACTTCCTTCATGACAACTGCAGTATGTAATGTATGACAAAAGAGGTGACAAATAGAATATATTATATATAGAAAATATAAAAAAAATATCATCTTTTACAACACAATAATAAAACCAGAACAGAAGCATAGCAAAGTACAATATAATTATCATTTAAATCACATATAGATATTAATTGAATGATTGATAATCATTATATTAGAGATTTGCAAGCTACAATAACCCATTCTGCCATCAAGACATAGGGGCTGCCGCCTTCATGAGTTGCTGCCGTCTGTACTCCCAGATCAGTATGGCCCCAGACACGTGCACGTTGAGGGACCTCACCACCCCCTGCTGGGGAATCTCCACGCAGACGTCCAGCAGAGATATCAGCTCCACCGGGATACCTTCCTTCTCATTCCTGTAATTAGAAAACTGGGCTTAATGCATGTGCATAAAGTGTTGTCCCAGATTAGACTGTGTGGAATACACAGACTAATCAAGTAAGCCACTTTCCGCCTTAACTGGATTTTTGAGACTATTGAAATTAATTTTAATTGCATAACAAGACGTGTCCATAGGGTGCAGATGCCCCCTTATTCCACATTAAAAAAAAAACTCAACATACGTAAAACAAACTCAACTTTGATCTGAAAGTCAAGTAGGTAGATTCATACAACAGGTTAAAATCAGGTTAAAATGTGTAAGCATTTCGCAAAAAATCCAGAAAAGTGTTATTTTAGAGAAAATTGTTTAGTCAAAGGCCTGTTACTTCATTGACCAGAACAAAACTCGAACTTGATCGGTAGGTCATTTAGGTAGACTCACACACCAAAATAAGGTCAGTATCTGAAAGAGTTTCTTACATTAAGTCCAAGGCCCGTAACTTCTCCAAAAATCAATTGACCGGAAAAAAAATTGAACTTAAACTTTAAGTCATGTAGGTTGACCCACACACAAAAAAGCAAGTCAATGCATGAAAAACGTCCGGAAAACTGTTATTCTAGAGAAAAAATATATAAGTCTAAGGCCCATAACTTCGTCAAAAATCAATGGTTCGGAACGAAACTCAAACTTGATCTTTTAAGTCATGTCGATAGACTCACACACACCAAAAAACAGGTAAATATCTGCAAGCGTTTAGCAAAAAAGTCCGGAAAACTGTTATTGTAGAGAACATTTCTAAGTTCAAGGCCCATAACTTCGCCAAAAATCAATGAACCTGAAAGAAACTCGAACTTGATCTGTAACTCATGCAGGTAGACTCACATACCAAAAATCAGGTAAATTTCTCAAAGCCTTAAGGAGAAAAACTCTGAAAACGGAATGCTGGACGGACAGACGGACGAACAGTCCAGAGCTATATGCCACCCTACTGCGGGCATAAAAACATTTGCAAACGCCTGACTCCACGTAAACATCTACTGGCACGTATTGCCAGGAGCTTTCAATACATATACAAACCCCAGGAGAAGCAGAGTTTTAGCAAGCCTCAATACATGTACCTACCCCAGTAGTAGCAGGGTCTTAGTGGGGAAGGTGTACTCAGTGAGACACACGCTGTGGGCCGTCTGCTCTACCCCTACCAGGGTATACCCTTCCAATCTCTTGTGCTGCAGATAGTCCGCTAGATTCGTCTCGTGAACCTGGCAAATAAACAAATAGAGCCTTGTTATGGGAAAACTGAGCTTAAAGCATGTGAGTAAAGTGTCATCCCAGATAAGCCTGTGCAGTCTGCACAGACTTATCAGGGACGACACTTTCCTTCTTAACTGGTTTTTCACTAAAATCTTTCCTTTAATGGAAAATTACCATAAAAGCAGAAAGTTTTGTCCCTGATTAGCCTGGGCTAATCTGGGATGACACTTTATGCACATGCATGAACACCAGTTTTTCCATAACACAGCTCAAATGGTGAATAGCAGTTACGAAGTCATGTCTTGCATCAAACAAAGAACCACATGTTTTGTACACAGTCAGGAAAACTTCTTCAATATATGGTAATTTAAACAAACAAATTTGTTGAATTGATTTCCCCCGCCAAATAAATTTTGTTTATGGATGGGTGAAGAACTAAAAAAAAAGGTATAAGTGAAGGGTTGTGCCTTTTGTACAAATTTTGTTAAACTCATTTGAACCTGTGATGTGTTTTCGCTTATCTATATATACACTCACACCAAGTATACTCATACCAAGTTTCAATGAAATCCGCCAAAGCACTTGCAAGATATGGCTCTGAACAGCTGTAAGCTTATAGTAAAAAGCATTTTTTCAAGATACAAAGGGCCATAACTCCGTAATTAACAGATGGTGTACAATGCCATTTGGCGTGCATCATCCTCTTATCCATNCCCCGCCCCCTGGTGGCCATGTTTTTCAACGGACCGCAACCATTTTCAAACTCAGCCAAGATATCCTTAGAACAAATGCTCCTACCAATTTCATGAAGATTGGACTAAATATGTGACTTCTACAGTATTAACTTTTTTTTACTATAGATACTATATCCAAATAAGGAAATCTGCCCCCCCCTCTGGTGACCATGTTTTTCATTGGACCGCAACAATTTTCGAACTTAGCCAAGATATCCTTAGAACAAATGTTCCAACTAAGTTTTATGAAGATTGGACTAAAATTGTGACTTCTACAGTGTTAAAAAGGTTTAACTATAGCTACTATTGCCAGATAAGGAAAACTGCCCGGCCCATGGTGGCCATGTTTTTTTACGGACCGGAACCATTTTCAAACTCAGCCGAGATATATTTAGAAACAAGAGATGTGTTTGTAAGAAACACAATCCCCCCTACTGCGCCGCTTCGATTTTTTTTGGACCTTTGACCTTGAAGCATACCCTTGACCTTTCATCATTCAAAATGTGCAGCTCCATGATATACACATGCATGCCAAATATCAAGTTGCTATGATCAATATTGCAAAAGTTATGACCAAACTTTAACCTAGGTTAAAGTTTTGGGACAGAAACATTGAAAGACAGACACACACAATGACAGACAGGCCAAAAACAATATACCCCCCATTTTTTAAAAAGGGGGCATAAAAATGTTATGACGAAGTTTCATGAAGATTGGATTAAAAATATGACTTCTAGAGTGTTAACAAGGTTTTACTAAAGCCATATAAGGAAAACTGCCCCACCCCCTGGCAGCCATGTTTTTCAACGGACCGAAACCATTTTGAAACTCAGCCAAGATTTGATTGGGATAAATGTTCTGACCAGGTTACATGAAGATTGGACAATAAATGTGACTCCTACAGTGTAAACAAGCTTTTACTATACCAATATAAGGAAAACTGCCAATCCCCCTGGCAGCCATGTTTATTAACCAACCAGAACCATTTTCAAACTCGTTCAAGATATCATGGGACACATGTTCTGACCCAGTTTCATGAAGATAAGACAATAAATGTGGCCTCTAGAGTGTTTACAAGGTTTTACTATAGCCATATAAGGAAAACTGCCACGCCCTTTGGCAGCCATGTTTTTCAACCATCCAGAACCATTTTCGAACTTGTCCAAGATATCATTGGGACACATGTTCTGACCAAGTTTTATAAAGATTGAACAATAAATGTGGTCTCTAGAGTGTTCACAAGGTTTTACTATAGCCATATAAGGAAAACTGCCACGCCCCCTGGTGGCCATGTTTTTCAACCAACCGGAACCATTTTCAAACTCGGCCAAGATATCATTGGGACTCATGTTCTGACCAAGTTTCATGAAGATTGCAAGGCTTATCTGGGACGACACTTTACGCACATGCATGAAACCTTGTTTTCCCAGAGCGAGGTTCCAATGAAATGTTTCCCTTACTGAGGTATTTCCACTGGTTAGGGTCACACTCATTAAACTTGTTGCTTCCATTCTCCACCCCAATGAATTTTGGAGCTCCACCTACAGTCCAGTGGGGATTTTCAAGGGTAAACAACTCTGGATGAATCCAGTCCTCTTCTGTTAAAGCGGTCATCTTTGGTATGATGTAGTACAGTGTCTGAAAAGTGTTCAAAACTCATCATAACTGTCAAACTTCCTCACAAATCACAAATGAGATGCCCTCTTGGAAAACCAGGCTTAATACATGTAAGTTAAGAATGGTCCCAGATTAGCAAGTGCAGTCTGCACAGGATGATCAGGGAAAACACTTTCCTCTTTTTGGAATTTTTCATTTCAAGAAAGCATATTCTGAACGAAAACACAGTCTAGGGAGTGAGTGTCTCACTTATATACTGAATTGTCGGAAAATGTGTGTATTAAGTTATCGATACGGTTGAGTTTATACTAATTGGGGAATCTTTGTTACTGAAGAATGTGTTCTTTAAACACAATACTTTCTAAAACAAGTCTATATATACCCCTTATAGAAATCTCTAGTGTACCTCAAGTGTGAAGTCTTTTTTGAAGTCATGAAACTTGAAGAAGAAACTGTCAATAAGCCTCTTAACGTTCTTGGTCGAGTTACTGAAATAATGATAGACACATCTACTGAGATAATGATAGACATATTAACTGAAATAATGATAGACACATTTACAGAAATAATGATTGACACATTTACTGAAATAATCATAGAAACATCTACTGAAATAATATTAGAAACATCTACTGAAATAATCATAGACACATTTACTGAGATAATGATAGACACATTTACTGAGATAATGATAGACACATTTACTGAAATAATGATTGACACATTTACTGAAATAATGATAGAAACATCTACTGAGATAATGATAGACACATTAACTGAAATAATGATTGACATATTTACAGAAATAATCATAGACACATTTACTGATATAATGATTAACACTCGCTCATTAACTGAAATAATCATTGACACATTTACTGAAATCTTGAATTACACAATTACAGAAATAATCATTTACATATTTACTGTAAAGATGATTAATACATTTACTGAAAAAATAAATCACACATTTACTGAGATAATGATTGACACATTTACTGAAATTATGAATTACACATGTAATGAAATAATCATTGACACATCTACTGAAATAATGATTCACACATTTACTGAAATAATGATTGACACATTCTGGAATGCTGTTTAGTTTTTAAATCTATAGAATGACATGGAATTAAGCATTCTACTGTTTTTTTTTTCTGTTCAGTTCTAAATATTTCAGTTTTCAACAAACCTCAAAACAAAAAATTGTGTTTGCTTTTTGTGAGTTAAAAACTGTTAAATGAAACAATTAGTCAAAGTAAAATGAAAAGAAATTTCATCTTTGTGATTGCTTTAGGCAATAGAAAATAAATAACTAGATTCTCATCCAAATTTTGGGGAAAATTGGGGCGGGTGGGTGGGTTTTATTTTTTATTTTATGTGTCGGACATATATATAAGTATGAATGAAATGTTCATGACTTTTTTGGTTTATATGCATTATTATAACGCCTATATGTATGTATGTATGTATGTATGTAAAATTAAATAGAATAAAAGAAATACATTTAATGTATTCTTTTGGACGTTAATCCAACTTCATTATCTTTCAGCCATGTAAGAATGTCATTAAAATGTCTGGCTTGAGCATTATTTGGTGCCTTTGCTTGACTTACTGTAACATCGGGTGACACCTGATTCAATTCTAATTTATTTCAGCCGACGAAGGCAGAGACGATTTTCGGGTGGTCAATTTTCAATGATGGGGCTTGATCATACGAACCACAAATGAACTCATCGTACAGGTCTGCGAGAGTTTAAGTTTCTGCACATTTTGACAACCCGTACCAATCTTTTACGGTTGTAACGCCGTTTCTGCTCCTCAAAATAAGAAACATTTTGTTGTTGTTTACGCTCGATCACTTAAATTTCAGATGACGCTCATGCGCCGTTAAAAAAAATAAGCGCCTCGGAGACATTGAGTTGCCTATTTGCAGTTCGCTATTTTTGTACTCATTCAGCCGTTTCGTCCTCAGTATTTTGCGGCTCGAATTTTTTCAAAATAAAAAACGTTCGGGCGAAAGATTTTCGATGGGCGGGCAGGGATGAGAATCTAGGAATTTATTTAATATGGCCTTATTACGAATTAAAACTATTTCTTTCTTTCTCACTCAGAAGCTATATGCAACAAGCAAATTCGTAGAATTGATATCCCCCGCAACATATANAATCTAAAAACATGTGTACTGTCCCCCCTCCCCTTACTTGTAATACATGTTTAATGATTAAAATCCCCCACATATAGACATCAGCATCAAATAAAAATCAATGCCCGATGCTGTTTTTATCACAACTTAAAATGTGATTAAGGAATGTTTTTCATGGGTATTAACTAGGGATGGTATTGATAACCAAAATAATTGGTCCTAAAATATCCCCTATTTAATTAAAAATCATTATTTGAACCAAATTACATAAATAAACAGATTGATGTTGCCATAGTTACCTGTTCATCTGCTGNACTACATCATTAATGGTGGGAACATAAACATGATTATTGATTGAATAAACTGAGCCTCTTTCTGGGAAATCTGGGCTTCATGCATGTGCCTTAAGGGTCATCGCAGATTAGCCTGTGCAGTACGCACAGGCTAATTATCGATGAGGCTTTATTTTTTTTTACTGGATTTGTGTTAAGAAGAGACTTCCTTTTAATGATAAATTCAGCCTGTGCGGACTGCATAGGCATAACTGGAATGACACTTTACGCACATGCTTTAAGTCCAGTTTGCCCAGAACGCGGCTTTAGTGGTTGGGATATAAACATGATTTTTGATAGAATAAAATATATGTGCCCCACCTCTGTGATAGGTATCCATTTGTGTGCTGTGACACTGAGTCCCTGGAAAGCCTTGTCTTCAGCATACTGAAGCTTGCCCAGCACATACTCCGACACTCCAAAGATCTCGCTGGTACGACAGAGGCCTGTAACAGAGGGGGTGTGGAGGTGTCTGGGATTGAGTTGCAGAGAAAAACTAAGGGAAACAAAAGGTTACCAGGTATGAGAGCAAAACACAATTTAACACAGATATGACCAGCGTCATGCGAAAATGGGTCTCGTGCCATATGGGGCCACAGAAGCTCTAGTTATAAGCAGTCTGGTCAGGAGCTAAACTGTCACTCACTGATGAGACCACGAAACCTTACTTGACTTTGTTGCCGAAAGCGTAGCTCCTGACCAGACTGCACCATTGCGCACGCTTGTATGGAGCTACACTGGCCGCATATGGCATAGTATAAATTATCACCCGAAAGGGCTCATATGTTATAGCCAGATGATCTTCGGATGCACAGGTAATTATGTCACTTTCTGCTATCACTGTATAGTGCATTTATGGAAGAGTGATAAAAAACCTGAAGTGAAACACAAAAGGTTTCTTATCACTCTTCGCGTGAAACAAATAACATTATTAAAGCAGATATTGAAATGAGCCTTCATAGTTTTTCAAGGCTGCTTTGGGACAACACATTAAGCACATGCAATAAGAACAGTTTCCCCACCATACACCTTACAATCAATTTCAATGAGCTTAAGTTCTGCACCCAGCAAACTGTAGATTGAGCTTAAAAGTGTGGTGCCATCAACTTTCAGGATTGTCCGTGTTCTCCCAGAGTGTGAACGGACAAGTGAAAATTTGAAAGAATTTGATATACATTATAGGCGTGAATGGACAAGAGAAATTTGAAAGAATTTGATAAATACATTATAAACATGAATGGATAAGTGAAAATCTGAAAGATACATTATAAGAATGAATGGATAAGTGAAAATCTGAAAGATACATTATAAGAATGAATGGATAAGTGAAAATCTGAAAGATACATTATAAGAATGAATGGATAAGTGAAAATCTGAAAGATACATTATAAGAATGAATGGATAAGTGAAAATCTGAAAGATACATTATAAGAATGAATGGATAAGTGAAAATCTGAAAGATACATTATAAGAATGAATGGATAAGTGAAAATCTGAAAGATACATTATAAGAATGAATGGATAAGTGAAAATCTGAAAGATACATTATAAGAATGAATGGATAAGTGAAAATCTGAAAGATACATTATAAGAATGAATGGATAAGTGAAAATCTGAAAGATACATTATAAGAATGAATGGATAAGTGAAAATCTGAAAGATACATTATAAGAATGAATGGATAAGTGAAAATCTGAAAGATACATTATAAGAATGAATGGATAAGTGAAAATCTGAAAGATACATTATAAGAATGAATGGATAAGTGAAAATCTGAAAGATACATTATAAGAATGAATGGATAAGTGAAAATCTGAAAGATACATTATAAGAATGAATGGATAAGTGAAAATCTGAAAGATACATTATAAGAATGAATGGATAAGTGAAAATCTGAAAGATACATTATAAGAATGAATGGATAAGTGAAAATCTGAAAGATACATTATAAGAATGAATGGATAAGTGAAAATCTGAAAGATACATTATAAGAATGAATGGATAAGTGAAAATCTGAAAGATACATTATAAGAATGAATGGATAAGTGAAAATCTGAAAGATACATTATAAGAATGAATGGATAAGTGAAAATCTGAAAGATACATTATAAGAATGAATGGATAAGTGAAAATCTGAAAGATACATTATAAGAATGAATGGATAAGTGAAAATCTGAAAGATACATTATAAGAATGAATGGATAAGTGAAAATCTGAAAGATACATTATAAGAATGAATGGATAAGTGAAAATCTGAAAGATACATTATAAGAATGAATGGATAAGTGAAAATCTGAAAGATACATTATAAGAATGAATGGATAAGTGAAAATCTGAAAGATACATTATAAGAATGAATGGATAAGTGAAAATCTGAAAGATACATTATAAGAATGAATGGATAAGTGAAAATCTGAAAGATACATTATAAGAATGAATGGATAAGTGAAAATCTGAAAGATACATTATAAGAATGAATGGATAAGTGAAAATCTGAAAGATACATTATAAGAATGAATGGATAAGTGAAAATCTGAAAGATACATTATAAGAATGAATGGATAAGTGAAAATCTGAAAGATACATTATAAGAATGAATGGATAAGTGAAAATCTGAAAGATACATTATAAGAATGAATGGATAAGTGAAAATCTGAAAGATACATTATAAGAATGAATGGATAAGTGAAAATCTGAAAGATACATTATAAGAATGAATGGATAAGTGAAAATCTGAAAGATACATTATAAGAATGAATGGATAAGTGAAAATCTGAAAGATACATTATAAGAATGAATGGATAAGTGAAAATCTGAAAGATACATTATAAGAATGAATGGATAAGTGAAAATCTGAAAGATACATTATAAGAATGAATGGATAAGTGAAAATCTGAAAGATACATTATAAGAATGAATGGATAAGTGAAAATCTGAAAGATACATTATAAGAATGAATGGATAAGTGAAAATCTGAAAGATACATTATAAGAATGAATGGATAAGTGAAAATCTGAAAGATACATTATAAGAATGAATGGATAAGTGAAAATCTGAAAGATACATTATAAGAATGAATGGATAAGTGAAAATCTGAAAGATACATTATAAGAATGAATGGATAAGTGAAAATCTGAAAGATACATTATAAGAATGAATGGATAAGTGAAAATCTGAAAGATACATTATAAGAATGAATGGATAAGTGAAAATCTGAAAGATACATTATAAGAATGAATGGATAAGTGAAAATCTGAAAGATACATTATAAGAATGAATGGATAAGTGAAAATCTGAAAGATACATTATAAGAATGAATGGATAAGTGAAAATCTGAAAGATACATTATAAGAATGAATGGATAAGTGAAAATCTGAAAGATACATTATAAGAATGAATGGATAAGTGAAAATCTGAAAGATACATTATAAGAATGAATGGATAAGTGAAAATCTGAAAGATACATTATAAGAATGAATGGATAAGTGAAAATCTGAAAGATACATTATAAGAATGAATGGATAAGTGAAAATCTGAAAGATACATTATAAGAATGAATGGATAAGTGAAAATCTGAAAGATACATTATAAGAATGAATGGATAAGTGAAAATCTGAAAGATACATTATAAGAATGAATGGATAAGTGAAAATCTGAAAGATACATTATAAGAATGAATGGATAAGTGAAAATCTGAAAGATACATTATAAGAATGAATGGATAAGTGAAAATCTGAAAGATACATTATAAGAATGAATGGATAAGTGAAAATCTGAAAGATACATTATAAGAATGAATGGATAAGTGAAAATCTGAAAGATACATTATAAGAATGAATGGATAAGTGAAAATCTGAAAGATACATTATAAGAATGAATGGATAAGTGAAAATCTGAAAGATACATTATAAGAATGAATGGATAAGTGAAAATCTGAAAGATACATTATAAGAATGAATGGATAAGTGAAAATCTGAAAGATACATTATAAGAATGAATGGATAAGTGAAAATCTGAAAGATACATTATAAGAATGAATGGATAAGTGAAAATCTGAAAGATACATTATAAGAATGAATGGATAAGTGAAAATCTGAAAGATACATTATAAGAATGAATGGATAAGTGAAAATCTGAAAGATACATTATAAGAATGAATGGATAAGTGAAAATCTGAAAGATACATTATAAGAATGAATGGATAAGTGAAAATCTGAAAGATACATTATAAGAATGAATGGATAAGTGAAAATCTGAAAGATACATTATAAGAATGAATGGATAAGTGAAAATCTGAAAGATACATTATAAGAATGAATGGATAAGTGAAAATCTGAAAGATACATTATAAGAATGAATGGATAAGTGAAAATCTGAAAGATACATTATAAGAATGAATGGATAAGTGAAAATCTGAAAGATACATTATAAGAATGAATGGATAAGTGAAAATCTGAAAGATACATTATAAGAATGAATGGATAAGTGAAAATCTGAAAGATACATTATAAGAATGAATGGATAAGTGAAAATCTGAAAGATACATTATAAGAATGAATGGATAAGTGAAAATCTGAAAGATACATTATAAGAATGAATGGATAAGTGAAAATCTGAAAGATACATTATAAGAATGAATGGATAAGTGAAAATCTGAAAGATACATTATAAGAATGAATGGATAAGTGAAAATCTGAAAGATACATTATAAGAATGAATGGATAAGTGAAAATCTGAAAGATACATTATAAGAATGAATGGATAAGTGAAAATCTGAAAGATACATTATAAGAATGAATGGATAAGTGAAAATCTGAAAGATACATTATAAGAATGAATGGATAAGTGAAAATCTGAAAGATACATTATAAGAATGAATGGATAAGTGAAAATCTGAAAGATACATTATAAGAATGAATGGATAAGTGAAAATCTGAAAGATACATTATAAGAATGAATGGATAAGTGAAAATCTGAAAGATACATTATAAGAATGAATGGATAAGTGAAAATCTGAAAGATACATTATAAGAATGAATGGATAAGTGAAAATCTGAAAGATACATTATAAGAATGAATGGATAAGTGAAAATCTGAAAGATACATTATAAGAATGAATGGATAAGTGAAAATCTGAAAGATACATTATAAGAATGAATGGATAAGTGAAAATCTGAAAGATACATTATAAGAATGAATGGATAAGTGAAAATCTGAAAGATACATTATAAGAATGAATGGATAAGTGAAAATCTGAAAGATACATTATAAGAATGAATGGATAAGTGAAAATCTGAAAGATACATTATAAGAATGAATGGATAAGTGAAAATCTGAAAGATACATTATAAGAATGAATGGATAAGTGAAAATCTGAAAGATACATTATAAGAATGAATGGATAAGTGAAAATCTGAAAGATACATTATAAGAATGAATGGATAAGTGAAAATCTGAAAGATACATTATAAGAATGAATGGATAAGTGAAAATCTGAAAGATACATTATAAGAATGAATGGATAAGTGAAAATCTGAAAGATACATTATAAGAATGAATGGATAAGTGAAAATCTGAAAGATACATTATAAGAATGAATGGATAAGTGAAAATCTGAAAGATACATTATAAGAATGAATGGATAAGTGAAAATCTGAAAGATACATTATAAGAATGAATGGATAAGTGAAAATCTGAAAGATACATTATAAGAATGAATGGATAAGTGAAAATCTGAAAGATACATTATAAGAATGAATGGATAAGTGAAAATCTGAAAGATACATTATAAGAATGAATGGATAAGTGAAAATCTGAAAGATACATTATAAGAATGAATGGATAAGTGAAAATCTGAAAGATACATTATAAGAATGAATGGATAAGTGAAAATCTGAAAGATACATTATAAGAATGAATGGATAAGTGAAAATCTGAAAGATACATTATAAGAATGAATGGATAAGTGAAAATCTGAAAGATACATTATAAGAATGAATGGATAAGTGAAAATCTGAAAGATACATTATAAGAATGAATGGATAAGTGAAAATCTGAAAGATACATTATAAGAATGAATGGATAAGTGAAAATCTGAAAGATACATTATAAGAATGAATGGATAAGTGAAAATCTGAAAGATACATTATAAGAATGAATGGATAAGTGAAAATCTGAAAGATACATTATAAGAATGAATGGATAAGTGAAAATCTGAAAGATACATTATAAGAATGAATGGATAAGTGAAAATCTGAAAGATACATTATAAGAATGAATGGATAAGTGAAAATCTGAAAGATACATTATAAGAATGAATGGATAAGTGAAAATCTGAAAGATACATTATAAGAATGAATGGATAAGTGAAAATCTGAAAGATACATTATAAGAATGAATGGATAAGTGAAAATCTGAAAGATACATTATAAGAATGAATGGATAAGTGAAAATCTGAAANCAGTCATGATCAATGTACCTATGAAGTTTCATGATCCTAGGCGTAAGCTTTCTTGAGTTATCATCCGGAAACCATTTTACTGTGTCGAGTCACCATGACCTTGACCTTTGACCTACTGACCTGAAAATCAATAGGGATCATCTGCAAGTCGTGATCAATGTACCTATGAAGTTTCATGATCCTAAACGTAAGCTTTTTTGAGTTATCATTCGGAAACCATTTTACTGTGTCAAGTCAGCGTGACCTTGAACTTTGACCTAGTGACCTGAAAATCAATAGGGGTCATCTGCGAATCATGATCAATGTACATATTAAGTGTCATGATCCTAGGCGTACGCGTTCTTGAGTTATTATCCGGAAACCATTTTACTGGTTAGAGTCACCGTGACCTTGACCTTTGACCTAGTGACCTGAAAATCAATAGGGGTCATCAGCAAGTCATGATCAATGTACCTATGAAGTTTCATGATCCTACGCATAAGCCTTCTTGAGTTATCATCCGGAAACCATTTTACTATGGTGAGTCACCATGACCTTTGACCTAGTGACCTGAAAATCAATAGGGGTCATCTGCGAGTCATGATCAATGTACCTATGAAGTTTCATGATCCTAGGCCTAATTATTCTTGAGTTATTATCAGGAAACCATTTAACTGTTTAGAGTCACTGTGACCTTGACCTTTGACCTAGTGACCAGAGAATTAAAAGGGGTCACCTGCCTTATCATCAGGAAACCATCTTGTGGACGGACGGACCGATCGACCAACATGTGCAAAACAATATACCCCCTCTTCGTCGAAGGGGGGCATAAAAATGCAAAAACAAAACATTATTATGCGTTTTGAAAACGCAACCAATTTGACTTTTACACAAATTATTTAAATGTGAAAATGCTTTGCTCAATATTGTTGTTTGCTCTTTGCAATAATTATCGTTCTGCAGCGACGTTTTTATTAATTCAAGGTTAGCAAGCGCCTGGATGACAGAGGAAGAAAACAGTTATTCAAGTTATTCAAAAGCTATGTAGACTAAATTTCATAGCAAATAGAGCGTCAAATTAAACAAGCATTTAACCTCTGAACTCAAAGTGTGACCTTGGAGATATCGACGTACCGGTAGTTCTTTCTTGCAACACACCGTCCAATGATGGTGAACAAATGTACCAAGTCATATTAAAATCAAACGATAAATGAAATAGTTATGGCCCGGACAAACTTTCGGTTTAAAACGCACTAAGTGACCCCGTGACCTTGTTTTTGACCCGGCATGACCCATATTCAAACTTGACCTAGACATCAACCAGATACAACTTTTGACCAAGTTTGGTGAAGATCGGATAATTTTCGGGACAGACCGACAGACAGACCCCGACAGACTGACCGACCGACACAGTGACTCCATATAGCCCCCATTACCAATTGGTAATGGGGGTATAAATATTTATGACGTTCATGTATTTTCAGTTTCTATCACAATGTGCTATAAAAATGTCTAAGCGAGGTAAAAGACGTCCCTGATAATTGCGCTTAAATATCGGTTGATCGCAAACTTTTTCCAACCAAGTAGGCAAGAACAAATATGTGCTGAATCATTCGTGTTATAGATTTTGTTAGAAACTTTGTATGCAGCAGATGAAAGAAGCGAGTTGACATCCAAAAACATAAAGGAAAGTCTGTGACTAAAAAAATGTGTCAAAAGTGGAAAAGTCATATCACTTGTAAGAAATTGTTGATGTTGAAGGGACAGAAAAAAAGATTGAAATTTGCATACTGCCTAAGGATGCAATGATTGATTGAACAATTTCTAGATTGAAGATGTCAGTTAACATCAGTTCATTAAAGTTAATCAAGATAGTTAACAGTTTTATTGAATCAATACAAGTGTGCAGCTTTAACAAAAGTAAAGCAGCAATGATTTTGAGGTATGCATTTTTAATTTAATTTATTTCACCCTATTTCAAGACTGAAATCAACCTATTTTTCAAAATCAATGGGTGAAAACCCTATTTCCCCAAAAAATATCTGGGGCACTGATTTGGGAAAACTTGTTTAATATAGCTCTTTATAATAATTCAAATTAGAAGAACAAAATCATATAAATTATAGTTATATACTTTGTTACATGTTATTCAAATAAAATTGAGATATAACAATCATCAGCACATATTTCTNATTCCATATACATATACAACATAACACACACTCATTCAGCTCTGTAACACAACACATACCATATAGATATACAACATGACACACACCTATACAGATCTGTAACACAACACATACCATATAGATATACAACATGACACACACTCATACAGCTCTGTATCACAACACATACCATAAACATATACAAAATGACACACACTCATACAGCTCTGTTACACAACACATACCATAGAGATATACAACATAACACACACTCATACAGCTCTGTAACACAACACATACCATAGAGATATACAACATGACACACACTCATACAGCTCTGTATCACAACACATACCATAGAGATATACAACATGACACATACTCATACAGCTCTGTAACACAACACATACCATAGAGATATACAACATAACACACACTCATACAGCTCTGTATCACAACATGTACCATAGAGATATACAACATGACACACACTCATACAGCTCTGTAACACAATGACCTCCCACTCACCTTCAACCACCTCCCACTAAACCTGTATGACCTCCGTCCCATCTTCAACCACCTCCCACTGAACCTGTATGACCTCCCACTCACCTTTAACCACCTCCCACTCACCCTCAACCACCTCCCACTAAACATGTGCATCCTCCCACTCACCCTCAACCACCTCCCACTAAACATGTTCAACTTCCCACTCACCTTAAACCA
>VMBQ01004330.1:34393-66990 GCA_007657795.1 Dreissena rostriformis | reverse complement strand
GTAGTAGTAGTAGTAGTAGTAGTAGTAGTAGTAGTAGTAGTAGTAGTAGTAGTAGTAGTAGTAGTAGTAGTAGTAGTAGTAGTAGTAGTAGTAGTAGTAGTAGTAGTAGTAGTAGTTGTAGTAGTAGTAGTAGTAGTAGTTGTAGAAGTAGTAGCGTGCCAATTATTGCATTCATGATTGATAGCTTACGGCATGATTAACAAGTCGGGTCAAACTTCTTATGTAATTTGTTTTGAAGTGGCGGACTTCCGTAAACAAACTCATTACGTAATAGACTATGAAAGGCATCGAATACTTATTGCATTAAATCATAATTATTAGCCGTAGAATGGCACATCATTTAAATGAATAGTTACATGTAATGTTTTTGCGACAAAAGGAATACAAGTTGACGAAATAATGTGAAACCCAATTAATCAAGCAATACATTTTAATAGCGTATGTTAATGCTTCGAAAGAAGGTTTACTATTGTTGACATGGTGAAAGTCAATTACGCATTATGTGAAATATTGCATTACATATCGCTGTCCACATGCGTTTAATGTTAAGTACAATTCTATTTTTGTATGGTTTAGGTTTCTTATATATTTCAGATTTTGTGTGCATTGGATGAAACATCTTCTTTAAAGGTATACTCTCTTTCATCTTCATTAACGTATTCATGAGAAACTCAAAATTGAAAACGGTCCACCATTTAATTAAAACAATTTAACATGTCGTGCGCTTAATATGGTCGGTATATGGTCGATATATGGTGTATCACATTGTAATATATATATACTTTTTATTTTTGTTACTTTCAATTAGTCAATTAAAGTTTGGGTCTTGCTAAATGCGGATTGTCTTTTTTTTAAACATAGTCATTCTCGTTTAATAATCATGTCTTATCAATAAGACAATTGCGAACCCCAGTATATACTGCGTTAGTTTTATGAAAATAAGTTGTTTTATATCTGGATCTATGTTTTGTCACTCCAGCTCAGTAAATATAGGTCAGGGTTGCAATAACTCTATTCTGAATAGTCCCTACTCATTTCACATACATTTACTATATATTTTCACCGAGAGCTCTTATATGTATTGCATATCTTTTTACGTAATAGTGACTTACATATTATTAAATGGTTTATGTATTTCGGATATGTGGTCTGAGGTAAACACGGGCTCCATAACATAGAAGTTGCAGGTAAGACAGAGAGACAGGCAGACACGGGCTCCATAACATAGAAGTTGCAGGTAAGACAGAGAGACAGGCAGACGATTTATTCAGAGTTATCCAACAATACATCTTCATACTTAAATATACACATTATTAGCTGTCATGTAAAGAGGTATAACAACCTAATATTAAATAGCAAAAAGGGTCAATTAAGAATACAAATACAAATAAACACAATCGATGGCAAATACCTAAGATCTATCGAGTATAATTGAGGATCGTATTTCGTATTACTAAAGCTCCTTGATATATTTACATACATACAAATTACAATTTGTGTCATGCAACTAATAACTTGTGGAAAGTCCTCCAATACATCACAACGTACTTAGTCATCGTTGCACCAGGATGCAGTGTACTAGGTACACAGTGGGCGCTAGAAGTCACCGCGGTGCCGCAGAAAATTGTTTCGTGTTCTTAGAAAACTGGACAAAATGCATGTGCGTAAAGTGTCATCCCAGTGTAGCCTGTGCCGTCCGCACAGGCTAATCCGGGACGACACTTTCCGCCTCAACTGGATTTTCGCTTAGAAGAGGCATCATTTAAACGAACAAATCCATTAAAGCGGAAATTGTCGTCCCTGATTAGCCTGTGCGGACTGCACAGACTAATCTGGTATGACAATTTACGCACAAGCATTATGCCCAGTTTTCTCAGAACACGACACAAATAACTCTTCTCTTACATCGTGAACTATCCCACGTATTTCAATCACCAAGTCTTAGTTGACCTTTTGAGAAAACATCCTGATGCATCAACATTCAATCGTCTTATTGTTTTCCCACCATGTGAGTTTTTCGAACCCCTTTAACATTTACTATGTGATTAAAGAATGAAATGTTCGAGTAACCATTTCTGTCGAGCCAATAACGACGCATACAGAATACCAGTTTTAACTTTGAATTCTTATAAGAACATTTGCTTAATCTGTGATAACCGTAACACTTCGATATTAGACATTACACATTTTATTTCATGAAAATCTTCAAGAGCATAGGGTAGGAAGACCAGTTAAACTTATTTTCATAAACTTTGTTCACGAAACTCACATTATTTCTTGTTTTAATAAGACTGCTCAAGGATTATTCTTCTTATCTCCACTGAACACTCATTTTTATATTTAAAACAATGTTAATTTACCGACGGTTATTTTATGCAGCACAATCATCGACAACTTAACCCGGGATGCAAAACAAAGTTAAGGGTCAGCAGGGAAAATAAGGGTCGGTCGGTCGGGTTTGTAAAAGCAAAGAACTTTACGCCCTGTGTGTATTGCACTCGACAAATGATTTCATGCGTCAATACATTTTAAAACTAGAAAGACCTAGGTAAAGATCAACCAAAATACTATCAAACCAATGTTGATATCTTTTCAGATTAAGGGTATTTTCCACAGATTACCTACGTAATGTCCGAGGCAAACAGACATTTCTCAGTTTTAGTTGAGACTTTGCTGTGCACAAGATTGTTTACGTTTTCAAGGTCATATCGAATGTCGGCTAGCAGATGAAGTTTCTACTTCAAAATCACGAACTCAGAGTAATTATTTATGCTGAATATGATATACGCTTGGTATTTATTTTTTATGATATTTAGAAAAACCTGGGTATTTAAGAACAGTACGTTTTACTATTTTAATGTTCCGGTTTCATAGAGAAGTAAAATCGCTCCTTGCATTGACGTGAAACCTGTAATGAGTCAGCCAGATTTAATGAGTAGTATAAGTGAAATGTATGCTAAACTTGCGTAACTTGTTAAATACGTATTTCCAAAATCAAAAAGGATCTTCGCGACCCTTCATTTTCTAACATAAGGTACACTTTACGGTGTACGATATTACTGGACAGTTTCTTTTTATATATCTTTGTGAACTGTGCACAACGTTTACGAATTTGTTTGTTCTTTTTTGTCTTTCAGCTCAGAATGAGGCAAATAATAGTGGTCATCCGATTCTTCCACTCTCATCTGAACTGTTCTTGGAAGTTTTAAAGGAATTGTGGTGATGCTATCATTATGTGATTTACGACAGCATGTTCGTCCCTCTTAGAAAAATATAACCACTGAGCTATGGAGCCATATGTTTGCAGAAGTTCACAATACACACTTTATATATATATATATATATAAACAAGTGTATACGCCCTTTAACCATAGCCAATATCTGCATCGATAGATTCAATAAGGACATATCAAAAACATTCCCATGGTTAATGCATATATATTGATGTGGAGCCTCTATAGCTCAGTGGTAGAGCACTGGTCTCGTAAACCAGGGGTCGTGAGTTCAGTCCTCATTGGAGTCATTGTTGTTTTGCCTTAAGATGATTCATTATTCATTGAGAGGGTCTTTTAAATTGTGTTACGATTAGTTACATAAGTATATCTCACCTCCTACAAAATTGACATTATCCGATTGACTTAGAGCGGTCACGAGTCCATGGTGTATTTTCCATACACCTCGAGTAATTTCCATACACCCGAGTAATTTCCATACTCCTATCAATGAAACGTTAAAAAATAGCGTTTGAAAAAAATGCTAGATCAGTCTTATTATATTATGTGTATACATTTGGACCGGGAACCTATANATATATTATTTATTATATATGATATATGATATATTATATATTATATATTTTATATTTTATATTATATATTATATATTATATATTATAAAGGAAGTCGGTGAGAGATAATCTTATTAAAGACACGGTACAGACAATATTTATAAAATGATATATTCACATAGAACTAATTCTACTACTATTGAAATATGATCAATCGAAATCCGAATTAGTATTTATTACTAAATTATATTTTATTTTCATGTTACATGTTTATTGCCTTACCTTTAACTATATGTGGCTCATGTATTACATGAAATGTGACAACTCTTTAGATCGTGGGAAAGTACGTCTTGTAACTCGAGCTACTTAAGTAAGTTTAATTTGACACTTTCGGTTGTGACAATCAAAGCAACCCGATGACATCCGCTTGAAAAGTAAAAGCCGTTTCTAGTTTGTTTACATTGTAATTTGCCTACAACTCCGGGATTTTTTTTTACTACAGGCAGTATCAGTTTACGGTAAAGCGCGTAAAATGTAACCATTAGCATAATATTTCCCGCACGAAATACGCACGTAGTAACCTCACTGCATAATTATGATTCTACCATTTTCCGAAAATCTTAAAATTAACATTTGGGCTAAATTGGGTTGCCGATTGGGATGAAGCGTGCAAGAAGTAATGCTATTATGTTATTCTTATCTTACACATAAACTTAGTATTGCGCATTTGAACATCAAACACTAGTTATGCATTTTGTGGAATGTAGTTCATGTGTTCATGCACATTTTCAGTAGATCTTTATTGATCTTTGCTTTAAGGTTCGCCAGGGGCTTCAAACGATTTAATTTAAAAGTTTGTTTTAATCTTCAATAAACAAGGTTTATTTAACTTCCACATCTAAGCATGCAAATTAAATGTACTCTGGCGATGAATTCCATTTAACCACGTTTTTTTACATTAAAAGGACTTGTTCATTTTTTTTTTGTCTTTTAAAACATGTTATTTATTCGGTGTATTTAACTGACAGATGTTTTTAACCAAATGTGTTTAAGGATAATAACCAGAAAACATGTATTAACAAATAAAATAAAATGATTCAAACCTTTGATCAAAATGAAAAAGCCTTAACCTTTCGGATTTTTCAGCATGAAAACATTTTCATCTTCATGCAAGCAGTCCACGTCATATAAACCACAAACAAAACAGAAACACCAAATTTCACAATTGTATATTGTTTCGATTTGCACGCATTTTAAAATGTTCTTACCTGATAACTTCTCATAAAAATGTATTCAAAGTTTATTTTTGTCATTAGTTTTAAATTGTTCCTTCATATACAATTGTATGTTTGGAATCTGTAACAAAGATAAAAGAAAGAGTAATTGCGTCATTCTGCGAACCGATTCCTTTAAACGTTTGAAGAGTTCATATGCAAACATTCAATATGATTGAAACGATTTAAATAAGTTTTAACTTAAAGGAGAATAGAATCTCGTGAAATTATAGGTTCGATATCAAATAGAGGAATGCTTTCTGAACTTTTGAAATGAGAATTTACACATGCGGAAACTGACATGCACTATACGAAAACGAGATTTAACACTTGATGACAATGAGTGTGGATTCATTGTACATGTTGATGCACTTATAATTTAAATAAACAAGAGATGTGTTTGCCAGAAACACAATGCCCCCTAATGCACCGGTTTGATATTTTTGTTTGACCTTTGGCCTTGAAGGATGACCTTGACCTGCAGCTCCATGAGATACACATGCATGCCAAGTATCAAGATGCTGTCGTCAATAATTCAAAAGTTATGACAAAACTTTACCCTAGGTTAAAGTTTTAAGACAGACAGACACACACACAATGACGGACAGACGGACAGGCAAAAAACAATATACCCCCTTTGAAAAAAATGGGGGCATAAACATCTTATAATATTAGGAAACTAATGCTATAGAAATATACAAATATTTCTCTGGGAATAATAATGAATTTCTATAAATCGGGACATAAAGAAACAATAATACGGGCAAGTTGTTCGAATTTTGGCAATCTATATAAATGGAACTGAATAAATCAACATTTTAAATCTTAGTCACTTCATTGTTTTTCTGATCTCACCCTACAGACAGTGTGCATGCATTTTGAAATGTCCGCTTTATAATGCTGGATATGGAATCGCGAGTAACAACACAGACAAACATCACGTATAGGTCAAAACTCACAGACAAACATCACGTATAGGTCAAAACTCACCGAAAATCAATGCACAAAGTATTAATTTACGGTGTTCGATAATCAAGGTCCCTGCTTGGACCAGAGCCAGTCATGTGCTCTCGACATTGCTTATACCCAAACAGGAGAATACCCCCCTTGACTGCTATAAATGACTCACTCAATGACACATGCGAAGCCGAACAAACACAGTTTGAATTACCGCTAATTTATTACCTTCCGAAGGACATGACACAGTAAATCGAAAAATATTAAACCTTCAAGGATATTTATACTGTAAAATTATGTCAAACGGTTTCGTTAGTCCGAAATTATTATTCATAATCTTGTCTCATATTAAGTTCATACAGAAGTTTATACTGAACCTCGAAGAGGTGTGGACTTGGTAGAACAGAAAATTAGTTTAAATATTTCTCCCCGTTGAAGGTCATAAGTTCAAAGTTGTTTTCGCTCAAGATACTCGAAAGTACAAAATGATTATTGAATATTCTGCAAGATCTCAAATATTTATAGTTAAAAGCTGTTCAGCTACGACCAATGCCCCCCCCCCCCCNGATATGACACATAAAAGGGCACTGTGTGTTTTTATTGGAAATTAAAAACCACTTAGAGCTCATGCGAAGTCTTTGAGAGTCATTCAGTGGAACCTTGAAGACACCCGTATCTCTTGCTCAATTTAATTTCAATATATGTTTTATTTACTTTAAAAAGGTAATACTATGTCATTTAATTTGAGTGATATCCATGTTAAAAAATATATTTAACCTTTCAACGGTCTTCAATTTATGTACATTTTGGTACACAGTAAATACACACACTATTCAACACGTTTTTTTTTTTTTTACAATTAACAATTATAGCTTTGCAAATTATAATTAACATTTTTTACACATGGATACACAGACAGTTAAGTGTTGCAAATATAATTAAACCAACAACAAATATACATATTAAAATCACCACCCAAGTAAAAACTGTCCTAAAAAAAGTACACAGCCAAATAATAGAAGCTCATTACTTGCATTTTAATGTATATGCTTTATCAAGACGGTCTTAGGTTTGTTTTAATATTTGCACTCTATAGCTGTATATGATTGTTTCAAGAAATTACTAATAGAAATACGAATTGCCAACTCGCTTGCAATGGCTTTTTGATATATGTCATCGTGTTTATATGATATATACATCAAAGTATATGTTCTGAATACATTAAAATCAAAATCGAAACACATGCAATTTCTATCTTTTATATTCCATTAATAAATGGAGTGTACGTAAAGACACATCAGTGTTCTAATCAATTTGTACTTTATTTACACAATGTTAAAAAAACATATCAAAACATACATAATACATGTAATATAACATAAAACAGTAGATATAAAATAATGCAATTACACACGTTGGCACGAAATGCCTTTCTTTTTCAAGGGTGGTATTTCTTCTGTTGTTTTTTGTTTTACTAATAAAAGATAATATTTATGTTTATTTGAACAACTCATTTGGTAAAACCTATTTTATGTTTGAATAGTTTTTATTTCAACAATAATGGAGCTTGATATTTTATTTTAAAAGGTTATTTTAACCCATTTAGTATATATGAATTATACTATTGCAATATTTATGTTTCAGCCAGCAGTATTTATTCACATGTTTTTATGACATAAACAGTACAGATTGATCAAACATAATTACAAACTTCATGTATAGTATTTATACTAGTGTGTACGGGTTAATAATAAAACAACTATGCGAGTTATAAACGCAATCAAAATACTCTGTATAGTATAATAAAAAAAACCTTTGACAATAAAATGAACTGCCTTATACAATACATAAGATCATTGCAATATACCATACATATTGATTGGCTTAATTGTTCAAACTTAAAGAGAAAATACTCTGAAGTCAGTAATGAAAGTATGAATGACACATCATTAATCAGAGCACAACTTGATTCCCTGGAACTTTCATTGTCAGGTCTGCACGATGAAATAAAACACACTCTTAAGAAAGAAGACATTAAAAACCTGATTACAATCACCGTAACTAGAATTATGAGTGAAATGGAAAAACGATACGAAGATTTGCTGAACAAAATGAAACACAACATCCAGACAGAAATTGAAAATAAACTTATCCAGGTTACAGAAAATAGCATTAAAAAAATACTAATGATCTCACAGACCGAATAAAAAGCATTGAATTTGAAAATGTTGACAGAGGTGAACAGCAAAAAGTCAAATCATAACGAACAATACTCAAGAAAGAAACAACATGAAAGTCATGGACATTAAAGAAGAGATAAATGAAAGCATTGCAACTCTTACAACTAAAATAACACCTATCTTTAAAGAACAAAACATTGACATTGCAACTGACCAGATTATGGCAATCCACCTGATCCCTACTAAAAAGGGCAAACAAGACCGGTTCTTATCAAACTCAGAAATAACAATGATAAAAGCACTGTAATGAGGAAACGCAAAGAGATGAAAAAAGCTGGTCACCGACTTGTAGACGACGTCACAGCCCTCAACACAGGCCTTATGAATCGCCTTCAACTCCACAATGAGATAGAGTCTTCATGGTTTTTCAACGATTCGGTCTTCGCCCAAACCAAGAGAAAGGAGAGAATTAGATTTGACCTGTATGACAATATCGACTAAACCATACAGGAACGTCGAGCCAAGCGGGAGTAAACACTTTCAAAGTGAATAAAACGTGTCACTAAGACTGCTATGTAAACTGTGTATTTATGAAACTGCTTGTGAACTGCATGTTATTTGTGCTAAGTGAAGTGCATGTTTATTTGTGCTAATGTCACCTTGCCACACTGCTGATGGGCTGCAAGTAACAAGAACAAGACAGACGACAATGGTGAGCAACTACATTGTATTTTTACCATACTATTGTACATTTATTATGAGTGTAAATATTTGTTGTTTAGTTGTTGCTGTTATTTTTAAATAACAGAAGCTACACTACATGTAAATGGTAATGCTGGTATATGTTTTTATCTGTTATCGGGATTAAAAAGACACATGATACTACTTTTTATAACAAAGCTACTGTATTTTGCTATGCGGTTTGTTCCTCTCCATTGTCAGAAGTCTGTTGTTGTTATTTTTTGTCTTGTTTCTTTTTTTTTTGTATGCTATCACAGCTATATAGAAAGACACATATAATACTAGTTGTTTTTCATTGATAACAAAAGCTACACTACGCTGTTGCGCTGATGTTTCCTTTCCAATATCAAAAGTCTGTTGTTATGTTTTTTCGTTTTTTTCTTCTTCTCAGTCTTTTATCAAAACTATAACAATACAGGATACAAGTTTATTTTTATTGATGACAGAAGGTACAATGTGTTGTCATGCTACTGTCACTTTCCATTATCAGAGGTCCAATCTGGAAGTAAAGTGCTCAATGTATCATATTTGTATAATGTTTATTCCCTTCTTTACATGTACATTGACACATATTTCTAGTGATATGTCTTCTCATGATGAATATTTTTGGTATTATTGAAATATAGAAAAAAAGAAAACAACCTCATTATAGCTTTCAAACATATTTGTCTATTTTTATGACAAAATATTATATAACAATCTAATTTGATATGCTAACAAATATATGCATACTGTATGCATCCTAAATCTACATAAACTATTTCAAACAATTGTGCATACAAAAACTATAGTGTATACCTAAATGTGCTATGATACATTCTGCATGTAAACATGACCTAGTTTTTTTAACTTTGTATACAAACTATATTAAGAATGTTTTTTTTTCAGAAACTGACCCAGTTTCTATATTTGGATTAAACACAGCTACACTATATAGTTCTATTTTTAAATCATAGCCATGTAAACATTGTTTGAGAAACAATTGTTTGTTCTTGTGAGTAGTTCATCATCCAAATGAATATTAAGATTTGTGAAAATGTTTTTTAAAATCATTTATAGTGCATAATTGGAAAATGTTTTCTACTTGTTTACTCAATATTTGATGTTAAAAAAATGATCTTTTGGAAGGATTTAGGTCATTTTGTTACAAGGAGCCTTAATTATGCTTTTATCTGTGGATCTATGTCAGTAACCCAAAACAAGGAATTATTACATGTATACCCAAAGAAGATAAACCCAGACACTTCCTAAAAAAATTAAGACCTTTAACACTTTTAAATGTTATATATAAAATATCATCTGGCACAATTGCCAACAGACTTAAAACTGTTCATGATACTCTAATATCTAAAGATCAAACAGGATTCATAAAAGGCCGGTATATTGGGGAAACACTAGATTATTATATGACATTATAAAATATACAGAAGATGACAACATCCCTGGGCTCTTGATGACCATTGATTTTGAAAAGGCGTTGATACCCTAGAGTTTGATATTATTGAAAAAACACTTGACTATTTCAATTTTGGAGTAACATGTAAAAACTGGATTTCCCTCTTCCTCTACAACACCAAAACATCAATTCAAATTAATGGCTTCCTTTCAGACTTCATTACAATAGAAAGAGGTTGCAAACAAGGGGACCCCTTCAGCTCATACATTTTTATTCTATGAAACCTTAGCAATTAAAATACGGCATTCTAACACTATCAAAGGAATTGAAATTGATAGCACTGAATATAAAATCTCTTAGTTTGCTGATGATACATCACTTTTTTAGATGGCACAGAAGCTTTACTCAAAGCTACTCTTGATATTTTAAATGACTTTGCATTGTATTCTGGATTGAAAATANATGACCTCGACCTGCACATACCTATGGACGAGGAAAATAAAGTATCATTAAAGGAAAAAAATTGTTCAAACTTAAAATTAAATAAAAAATGAAACAACATAACAACAATTACAAAAGATAAAACAGTTTTTAACAATTTAAGGTTAACACAATTATTACTCAATGTATTTCTTAAACACAATCTGAAAATTAGGATTCATTCGTATCATTTTTAGCTCACTTGATGATAGAAGCACGATTGCTTAAAAATCCTTCTACTAATTGAGAGACCCTAACGTCATTTTTACTTGGGAAGGACCAGTTCTTTATGTCTTAGGAGAAGATCATGGAAATGAGCCTCCCCCACCCAGAGTAGGGATTCAACCTAGGATCTCCTGATCGCTATGCGGGCAGCAATCCCATTATACATGTCGTTATTATGCAACGTATCACTTTATACTTATTTAAAACAAAATTGCAGAGATTGGAAAGCTATACAAACATTGCAACGGACTTATAACCGAGTGTTTCAACGCTTAGGGTGTAAAAGTTTGCATATACATTTGAGCAAATAAAACTGAAACTTAATCTGAATACATTGATGAGTAAAAAGTATTCGTTCGTTTTGAGCATTTTTGAACAATAAAATTATGGCTAACATTGTGTTACCTTGTTGGCACATCGCCTTTTGATTCAACAAGATTACACTTAATACACGGACACATATTATAAAAAATGTATGCATGTAGATAAATGTATACAATTTTCAATCGATACATCTTCGACTATATGCTTTTCTAAATTTACAAGTTGCATATTTATACACAGACATGTATTTGAAAACATCTGACATTAAAATGTATATATTTCACTAAACGTGTTCATTCATTTTTCAGTGCATACCGTTTATATCGTGTTGCTTCCATTTGCTTATAACAATATAAGCTCAATGTTGCACAGGGAAGTTGCACGTGTTAAAACCTAAAGCCATTAAAACACCAAACAGTAGCTTTCTGACACTGAAAATAAACGCGTTTCATCCGAGCTATCTTCACGTTTCAAGCAAATTTCAAGGACACGCAATGCACACGTCTTGTGTCGACTATACTCATTGCCTGTAAACAAAAATGCATACTCACACTGTTCGAGAAACATGTATTCCAAAGCTTTACCAATCTGTTGGGTTCGGCTAGATTTTAATATTAAATGAGACCAATTTCAACAAGACAATGTGTTTAATGCCGATATCACCACCATATTCAAGGCAAAACAAGCCTGAGTGTAATCTAACAACGTCCATGGAATTAAAGCAAAAAAGCAATTTACCGAATATTCGCGTTTGGTATTTTTAAGTGAGGTCAGCATTAGATCTCGATACATCTATATATGATTGTGCAACTTTACATTCTTTTAGGTTTTAGGGTTCTATAGGGTTACCCAACTATTGAACTGATAAAGATAATCACACCATCAACATGTATTTTTGTCGGTCTTATTCATAGCCAAACTACTAGTGACGCTTTGACTCTCGTTCGAGGACCACCATGTGTACAGGTGAAACGTAGACAGAATAGAATCCCAGAACTACAACAGCGGAATAGTTTCTCAGAAAGAAAATCAGTATTTGTCCGTCCTCTTCCTTCAGTCCTTCCTCGTGATCAAGTTCCACATAAAGGTGGCTTCCGGTCGTGAAAAAGTTAACAAAGTTGCATGCGCTGACGTACCTACTACCATTGGGTTGATTAGTAAGAGTCTCGCTATGCGAACGCAACGGCTTATCTTTAGAGTTATCTTTATTTGGATTGCTAAAGGCAGTGAACTCTGCCTTAATAATCCCTTGACTATTGGGTTTAAAAGCGAATTCCGTTGACACAAAATAGTATCCAGTTTTAATAAACTCGATTTTGTGGTTGTCTTTCAACGCCAAGCCGCTTCGATAAAGGCCATCACGAGGGTTCCAGTGTACTTTCCTGTCATCTGGTTAGAGAAAATGAATAGTATTACGAAGAATTATGACAGTATTTCTTATCAATGCAAACGAGATTTCGAAACAATCCTTTATAAATAAACCACACATGTTAAGAATTCACATGAAAATATTTGTAATAATAAAGTAAAACATTGAAAAAGTTTATTCTTAGGTAAAATTATATATTTATATTGACAAACTAAAAATCCATAAACAGTTATAAAACAATCTTGTACGACCAGGATGCATATAAAATAAATCAAGTTTTAACTAAAATATAATATCTTTAAAAGGTGTTCATCAAGAAACACTGTTATACCTAAGCCCATAGACTTGAGTTGAAGAATTGGGCGACCGTCATATATCTTCTCATCTTGAGCTGCAAAGCAAAAAGCTTGCAATGTTGTTCATACATAAAACACAACATTTTTAATTAATATGGTACTTATGAGAAAAAAAAAAGTATAAGTTACCAATCAAGACAGCCAATAAGCACCAGCTAATCTTAATGGACACGGATGCTACTCATTTTGTTCAACAAACGCGTGTATTGTTTCCACGTCTTACCAAAAATGTTGTTTCATATATTGACAGCATTTAGGATAAAGTGTATTATAAGGTGTTTCACCGACAACACGTTCCAACTACACGCCTGGGCAGATGATCAAAAGGTCTTGCCAAATGATAAATGACAAAAATCAAACCAATGCATACATATGTATATCAAACAAAACCGAAGATAAATGATGCTACATTTCATGTATTTTCTCTTTTTAATATGAAGAAGTGAAACTCCAGAAGCTGCAGCAGTATTGCAGTTTTATCATACACACCTCTGTGGTCCTTTATTTATGGCAAGGAACCAATTGCCAAAACGGTACAGTACGGCACAAAACGAAACAACATATACACATAGTAGAATAACGCTGGGGTCACCGCCTTGGAACGGTCAATGCTAAGCATTGGGGGTTTAAACCAGTTAATGAGCGCTCAACCTCACACTTGGCCCAGCAATATTCATGATACATATAAGTGTAAATAAAATTTAACCTCATAGCATTGCAACTCAAATTAAACAGTAATAAAAGGGAATTAAAACGCATTCAATTTAATTACTATTTTATTACTCAATGGTTGAAAGGAGACCAGAGCAACAGAGTTACAACTTTTTGAGGCACGATGAAATGAAATTACTAACACGCATCAACTACATCCCTTCTTTATACAAAAAAAGATTTCAGAATATAGCATCATATAGTTAATATTTCAGATCATCATCGCGCACCTACAGGAAGAAGCAGCAATATTGGGTGTAAAAGATCCAAATTACCTACTAGATTGTTTATGTGACTAATTCGAAATAAATAAAACGAAGCTTAAAAATAAATTGATCAAGAAACTACCATCAGAGAAAAAATAATTATGAATAAAGTTGACCGATATAAACTGGAGTACATGTACCTATCATGTAGCTAAAACAGTGTCGGTTGTTCGTATCGATGACGTATTTAGGAGGGAAGACACGATGACGTCACCAGTAACAAAATTAAGCATTATTAAAGGGACTGTACTAAATAATCGAATTATCAACGAAATTAAATATTATTAAAGCGACTGTACTGTATACTAGACTTACTAATAAAACCAGCTATGCTTATCGAACAATATAGAAGCAAACATATAAAATTGTCATTACATTAATTATCCCAAATTTTAAGAGAAGAAAGATATAGTGAATCAAAAACTAACAAGCATGTGTTTTTAAGTACATCAGTATCATATCCCTTTGATAAAAAGGAGCTAATTAAATTAAAAAGTGTATTACTAGCATTTGCTTTAAGATATTTACATTTGCGAACACGCTTCAAAACATCTCCATAAAATGATGGTTGTGAAATTCCATTAGTTAAATGCCATTTTAAAGAAACATTATATTTTGAAATTAAATCACTATATTTAGAGTGAAATTTAGCGAATTTACGCCGAAGGTTATGATACAAAAAACCTTGTTTTAACAATTTCTTAGTTAATAAACGATTACGATCATTAAAATCTTTAACACAAGAACATGCTCTAGCGTATCGTACCAACTGCGAAATGTAAATACCATAGGAAGGACCTTTAGGGATGTTACCATCTAGGAAAGGAAAATTTACAATTTCAAAGTTAAAGTTAAAACATTAGAAGTTAATCTACCTTTAATAGTAGTTGGTGGGACCACTCTCATCTAAAACAGATACAAAATACTTGTCTCTAGCACAAGATAACCATTCTATTATTAAAATAATTGTGAAGATTTATACAATTCTCTGTATGCATTGCTTTTGAAATGAAACATATCATCGTGTATGTATAAGAAGAAAATGAAGAATAATGGTCGACTTTGAAATTGTCCTCGCCAAAAGTAAACCTTCCGTGCAATATAACCAAATTCAAATACCACCTACACAAATTAAATAATGTATCGTGTTCCTTTTTTAAAAAGAAATTTGAGCGAAACAAGAATATCATTTTAGAAAAGAAGTGAAAAATGAATATGTGACTTAATTACGTCTAAAAATACAAAATGATTATTTTTTATATTAAACATACACATGCATACATAACGTATATAAAGAGTACACATGCTTCTCTCAATTCTGTACTTGCATCAGCCATACGCATCTATGAATGTTTCATTAAAACCAAACTTCCGTTAATAATGAAGTCCACCAGATTGGTATCTTCCTTCAGACAACAAAGGTCGCCGGTATGTTTTCTATTCCACGATTCTCATGATTATCACGCTTGTCAAGGACGCTGCAGCTTACGCACGTTTTGTTCATTTGTTGTGGCTATTGTTTGACTAGCATAGCCCTTGGTCCCGGTTCTGATACTAGTTGGCTTCCGTCTATTACACTTACGTAAAGAGGCACCGCTGACACGATCACCAATATCAACACAACGTTCAGAATAACCAACACCGTGACCTTGTTACAGATAAAACAGTTTTCAGACTTGCTGGGTTCAGATGACTGCTTGCTAGAAACTGGCGAGTCTATAAGCGGTTCGGAACGTTTACCTTGCACAAATGCGTAACTAGAATCACTGTAGCTCTTGACAGACTGGTCCTTACCAGGACTTTGAGGCAATGGTTTATATTCTAAAGTTGAAGACGGGGTTTCACCGCCTTGGATGGTCTCCAGATTTGCAAAGTTAAGACTCCTGGGGTTATGTTGACAAGGATGTTTATACACTGTATGTAGATATGTCCCATAACATTTCTCATTCACGTTTACAACAGTGTCAAACGGAGGATTCGACATTCCTCTGTGGTTTGGCGCATTATACTGAAGTGGGATTCCGTTATGGTGTATGTCTGGTAATGATCGCACGGCTGGGGAACTTTCGGTACATTAGTTCTGCACCATTGTCGGGCAGAAGCTGTCTAACAATGTACTGTTTTCTATCATAGCACGATTCACACTCGCAGTCGATCGTTTGTTGTGTGTATGGCATACTCACACTATGATGAAGCGGTTGATTGTGGCCAGTATAATTAACTGTTTTGCCACTATTCTCAGATAAATGCCTCGGTCTAGAGAACGGTCTCGTTGGCTGATAGTAACATTTATTACCACCGTTGCCCAATTGTTCGCATGGTCCGTCCATTTCTAAATCGCCGTCATCAAGACTAAACGATACTCGTTGACCTGATATTTTTCTTGAAGCAGCCATTTTCTCTCTAGAACGAGTGGCACATTAAAAATAACTTGGTATTTCCGGCATGGCCGAATACATTTTCACCGTGCTGTTATTATCGTACTTATCACTATTGCAGACATTATTGTCATCTGGTGATGATCCGGATAAGTTTGTCAGCTGTGTTTGGGTCGACATGGCTGACGTCTCCGAAACATCGCTTTAAATCGACGTCGTTTAGTAGCGTTGCAAGTCATTGCTTTCATTCTTCCAATTAAGTGATTATTGAAAGTCTATCAAGGAAAAACGGTCTGTGTTGGTGGAAGTTAATTGTTATAGTGGGCGACAATGGTTTCGGTCAACTGATTAATATAGGCGAATTAAATAAATCAAGTGTCGTGCAGCACATATCGGGAACACATCAGAGAGTGTGATTGACGCATGTTTGGACGTAGGATATTTAAGGCGAATGGTAGCGATGGCATTTGTTGAGCAATGTCAGCACCGAACGGTTTCATTCGATCACCATTTATGACGTCTGGTATTTAATCCAACCTCACACCAACCTAGAGTACAACCAAATATGTTAACCAATAGAAACTTGTTGCGGAAAGGGTACATTTCAACTTTTGAAGAAAGAATGCGAAACTACATGTTGATAATATACGTGCAGTAAGCGTAAGAGAAGGAAATGCGTTGCACAAGCGAAACATTTTATGAATGTGAATAACCTTAAGTTGTTACGTAGCCTAACCCACAGCTTTCAGATTTTGAACATATTTTTTTTTGTAATATGAAACCTAAGGTGTATAACTGTAATTAATGCGTGAGTTTATTTTCTAACATTTTATAAATAACATGAGGTAACGGAAATTATGTTCCATAGATTATTTTGACTAGACTGGAATGATTATGGGTTACTTACGAAATTTGAATAAGATAAGAATCAACAGAAACGAGCTTTAAATGCAAAATTTCAACAGTATTATTGAGTCTGCCAATATTGTGCAACACTGCAAGAGTATATACATAATGGTTTATCACGTTTACACAAATTCAGTTTTGATGTTCGAAATACGAATTTCATGTGAATTTTGAAACCTAAAATTCCGATAAATAGGAAAGTTAACGCGTTAAAAATCAAAGGGGAACTTACTTAACTTACTTACTTACTTTACATGCGTGTTATCAATTTCTTTATTGTTCTGTGTTGTCATAACCTGACATACCGATAAAGATTAACATAAACTCTTGACCGAGCCGTATTTTGTTAACCCGGTCGATAACCTGAATGACGGACACTCTTGTCACGAAGTAATTTGTATCGATAAATAACGAGAAATATAGATAAAGTGAATTTCTGGGAATATCTTTTCATGTGCTCGTTCGTGCATGTGAGTGCGTGCGTACGTTTGAGCGCGTGCGTGCGTATGCGTGTGTGACTTCCAACCGCGGAAATACTAATGTTTAAGCCAGTCACGACTGAGATTCCTTTTCATAGATCTGAAAATCTAGGATTTGTGAACAAATGATGTTTTATGTCAACTTCTATTAATGTTTTATATTAAGGCACGCTTTTTAGGAGTTTTAAACTCGTGATAGTTTTCACTGACCGCTTTTATTCGAACTAAATTAAACGGGGCCGATCATTTTTTACAGTAGATATCGAAGTTTTCTACGTAGTGAGCACCCGATAACAGTTCACAATCTAGAACATACAAGTTGTACAAAAGGTTATCTTTTCAATAGTTTTGGGACTTTGAATCAAAGCACTGTTTGATTTCTGAACTAGAAATACACAGACTTTTATATTAACATCGCGATTACATTCCGATAACACTTACACATGTTCAATGTTTTCAGTTTCTGCTGATTAATTAAAATTCTGCAGTGTTGTTTTTTCGTTCCATATTTCACTTTTTACGACACCTACAGGGCCATACCCGCCACACTGAACACATGTATGTTCGATTACATGTTAACAAGTATTTTTCACAAAACCAATAAATGAGTCTCGCTCTGAGAAACGGGGCTTTATGCATGTGCATGAAGTCTGGTACCAGATTAGCCTGTATTGTCCGCACACGGATGACACTTTTCGCCTAAACCGGATTTTCGCTAAGCAGAGACATCCTTTAAACAAAAAAATGTATCACCCGCGCCGAACATGATTTGGGTCATGTTTACACACAAAACGCGAATGTTTTGTGTCAAATTGGAGTTTAAGATAAACCATTACAGTGCATGAGCATGTTGAATATACGAAAGTCATTAATCTTGCGCGGGTCTTGTAAAATGGAATGCTAAATGTTCTCACAAAAACCAGTGCGTCTATTTGTACAGTATTTGGGTCATGGCTTTTATAAATCAATCGTTTTTTGTCTGTTAACCGAGAGCTCGTTTTGGTTTATCCAAGCTATGTTAACCAACACATAGCTGTTATGTTAAATTCGAATCATTAATTTATTTAACGCTTATCTTATTGTGATACTTTTTGTAATTATAGAATTTAGTTTAAATGCACTAGTGGTTTTTATTCTACAAATCCAAACTCAGCAAGATTTACAAATAAAATAATTTCTTTAAGAAACGATAATTTCATAAAATACGCTACATTTATATTATATTGCAATAAATGTTGCTTAGATCTTTATTTCATGTTTTTCATTTAGTCAATGACAGTTTCAGTTTTACTATTACAATGATATTCTCTCTGTCAAATGACACGTTTCCAAAAAGCAGTCTCCGCACACTTTGTATGTAAATGAGTAAAGCCAACCTTACCTGTCATTTTAGTATAGCATTACATTAACTAGAACTAAACAGACAACGGAAGCGACCTTTAAACCTTATACAAAACTGTAGGTATCTCTCTCTCTCTCTCTCTCTCTCTCTCTCTATATATATATAAATGTTTTGAATTAGTTCAGCGTCTTCTTAACAGTCTACTAAAGACTAAACTGTTTGCTCAATTATTTGACGCAAATATGGATAGTGTACTAAAATTATCTAAGACGGGGGCGAATTTAATCAAAATAAAACACATGTACTGTACAAAAACATTGACTTAAAATAGACAACGTATACCACGTTAATAATATATTATCAGTTTTGAGAGCCCAGAATGAATAATTATTCAATAAACTACGCAACTGGACGTCCCTATTCCGCACATACATTGCAGATATAATATCAATATCAAGCGCTTGCCTATATTTACTTTTAAGCATTTAAGTTACACATGCGTTAAACTAAAGGCAAACACTGCTCAAAATAATTTGATCGATGACGTTCGAAATCGAACATGTTTGTTAACATATACAATCAGAAAGTTTGAAAAATGCACAGCGTTAATTAACCCATTTATGCCTAGTGGCCTCTCCCATCCTTCTAAATTGGATCAATTTATTTCCAAAATTAGGGCTGTCTAGTATATTTATTTCTATATTTAGAATATTTCTTACACAAATTCCTTTAAGCAAACAGCGCAGACCCTGATGAGACGCCTCATCATGCGGCCTTTTCTTTAGACGCTAGGCATAAATGGGTAAATTAATAGTATATTCCAACATTATCGTTCAAAACGAAAACAACATCTTAATATTATTCCAGCAAAAGCGTTTGCAATTATAACCGAAACAAATAAAGTTTGTAAATACAGCTAGTATAATAACTTGTATCTTTAATTGATATATTGTAAATAAAAACACCAGAGTCAAAATAGAAAAATAATGGGAAAACACAGATTTCACAACGCTAAATATACATACATCAATTTGATCGGTCCAAAAGCTCGTGCGCACAAAACTGTATCCTTATTAATATCCCACACGACAGTTAAAGTTAACGTTATGAAATAAACATCGACTTTAAACTCGACAGGTTATACTACGCTTTAAAATGCAGAGCTTTTAGATTAAATGTTTAAACCAGGTTGTAATTGGGTACAAGAGAGGGTATTCCCTATCTATGTTCACGCTCTTGTTATAGCTTTACCTAACGTTTTCGGAAAATAGAATGAATATTCAATTTCATCGTTCATGGAAAACCGTTAAAAAAGCACAGACTTGTAATAACACTCAGCTTGTAGATTCTACAGACATTTTAATAGGGATATTTTATTAATGATCACTTCTCGGGCTTACAGCAGTTACTTCGACGTTTATTCAACAGCACTCACTGAACCTTTGCATTTTCTTAATTCTATAAGTTTGTTCACGTAAACAATTGAACAAATTCACTTTCTCCTTTCACTAACACCACTTAAATCATTCATTTTTCCATTTCACTTAAGACATGCTCTAATTTTCTCTGTCAGTTCACTTAAACGACTGCACTTCTGTCACCATCATCATCGTCATTCTTCCCATCACCATCATCATCATCATCATCATAACCACCACAACCTATATCATATTCATAAAATTCATTATCATCCTCCATCTCATCATCATCGTCATAACATGAGGTTACATTCTATAGAATGAAAAAACAGATATTTTGATTGCGCGTTTGACACGAAGTGAACCAAAGCCGTTGAAATATACCTGGAGCATAGTAAAAACTGCGACCTCTCTTACGTTAGAATACATGTATGTATTCACGGTAAAACAATAAAGCATTATGTGATTACTGATTATTCATTTGGTCATATTCTTAGTGTGCTTAATCAGCCCTTGCTTAGCGTCGGTAGTGCATTTTCGAACCTTATTATTTTTAATTATAATATTTGTTATAAAATGGTTATTTTGAAATGCATTGAAATAATGTATGCCTACATCGTCTTTAATAGTTCTGTAAAAGAAAAATCGACCCGTTTAAAACCGTTTACAAATAAAGAGCCGACGATTAGATGGTTGGTCACATTTTGTAGCTGCCGCAGCACGATTGTAACTGCTTCCATCGGGCAATGTCCGATTTTGTACACTTACAGACTCTCCACGCGGAGATTCCGTATACCTTAAAAGGCTGGAGATTCTTAATTGGTTTGAAAATGGTAACTTTTTACAAATTACCATTTCGTAATTGAGAGTTTATAAATAGACCCGCAAATAAATAGGACGAATTATCTACAGTTCTTCGATGGGGATTTATATTTCAAATAATTATAGCGTCGACTCAGCACTATAATTAGGTTTATGATTATCCACATGATAATTGCTATAGCTGTCAGTTACATCATGAAGATTAATTATCGCTGAAAAGAAGATTAAGATCACTGTCGTGTTTTTTTTACATACCATCTACAAATTATAGTCAACTCGTATGCATACAATTGGATCATTGTCGCATGTAGCTTATAAGATCGCATGTTATATAATTTAAAACGTTTTGATTGGACAACCTATTTTTATATTAATTCGTTTTGAGTTAATATATTTTGCATGACATCACTGATTGTAAAGTTAGTATTTTGTACAATACGGTTGTCGTAAATATTGTTTACAGCTTATATGTTGCGTGCTAATTATTAAATTTGTTATTGATAGCTTACAGTATGATAAACAAGTCGGGTCAAAATAATTATGTAATTTGATTTGAAGTGGCGGGCTGTAGTAAACAAACGCATGACGTTAGAAACGATACAAGGAATCGAATACGTTCTACATTAAATCATAATTCTAAGACGTACAATAACATATAATGACATATAATTCCCCATTTGAGCACACATTTTATATTAAAATACCGTTGAACCTGTTCTTACACAATAACTTTGCGTCTTTGTGACTAATAACATATGTTTTTCACAGAGTACGCGTGTTTTATCTCACTTACTAAGTTCGCGTGTTGAAAGGTTAAAGGGTTAGAGTATTCGTTTCATCTGTTATTCACCACAATTTTAAATGGAAATTATAATCGGATAATTCAAAATAAGTAGGTATATAATTTGCAATGATAATATTAGTAATTATATATCGTAAGCACAAAAACGAACATGTCAATAGCGGAATCTACTATCTGTACAAAATACAATTTTGAATAATTGAAAACACATTATGACCAGCTAAGAGCGATCGTGTACACGGGGTTAAAAGATGTTCACATCTTGCTTTTTAAAACGACAGTGTTCTCGCTTTAAAAAAGAGTTGAATCTATATAATGTAAATGTATGTACTTTATCGAGGTAGTTTTATTTAACGTTTGCTTTATCTTTATAATTTTAAAGTGGAAGTTTATCTTCTGAGCGGATTGTGTCAATTGTGGACATAAAATGGAAAATATGTTACCTGTCGCCTGCACAACCGTAGGCTTTTTAAAATGTATCTGCAGTGACAGAATCAGCAGCAATTTCAGAAACATCAACAGCAGCTGCCATCGAGTCACCCTCATCTACTACAACTTCTATTGTACATTTAGAGGCCTAAAGGACCAGAATAAGATTTTTTTTTAAACCTAGAAAAAAAAACATTAAAAAGGTAGATTTTGGCTCACAAATAAAATATAGTTTAGGGGTTAGACAGAACAGTTTTTTTTGCCTTGTTTCAAATATATATTTTTTGCTTGTTTGTATTTACTGAAATATGGACAGCGTATCATTCACTAAAGCACATTTACCTCCACTGCTACCATGTACAAGGTATACACTTTACCTTTTTCTGTATTTGAAGGCTTCAACATAAAAGTATATTGGCACATAGATAAGATGTTAACGTTTTAATTTCACATGTACGCATGACTTATCAAGTCGTTTGTATGACATTCCCAAGTTGTGAAAACAACATCACGAACTAGTGAGCATGAGATACTATTATGTAGTAAATATATATTTCACAACTAAAATTCCAACTGTACCTCGGTGGTATTATGCGCACGCGTAACAAAATATTGTATGTCTAGTTATCGATGGCTGATTATTATGATTTGCCTCCGCATGCTGAAAATGTATTACGTCATATGGTTAGTTTTTAACGCATTCATGGGTTAGATATGTTAAGCAGCATTCATGTAACAGTGGGCTTTAGGTGAAGCCATATATTAAGTTTGGCGGTGTTATTTGATACAAATAAACCATTATTTCTAGAATACTATTTCTCTGCCTTAAACGAAGAATGCCGATATCATGGACGGTATCGCTTTGCATCTCCTGTGACAACACTCAGATTTGTAAGAAGACGCTGCAATTGCAATAATACAGTCTTTAAGTATAATTTACTATTTAGTTTGTTTTATGTAATGTGACCATAATAAACCTTATTTTGGATAAAAATGTGGAACATGAATGTCAACAGGCTTATATTACATAAACAGGTTATAGATCTGATACCCAAGCATAAGCATTAAAATTGTTTAAATGCGTTCAAAGGCAGTACCATCATATGCAGCATCAAATAATATAAACGTTCATAACGTACTTATCTACCAGTTATATGTTAGAATTTATTCAGCAAACACCATAGTATTGTATTGCTGGTATTGCTTAGAAATAAAAGTGTCAGTGCTATAGAGGTCGATCAAATAATTCTGTGATCGCCATAGCTTGGACAATTTGTACTTGTAAGGCCGCTAAAGAAACTTGTTCAAAACGAGAGTACTTGTACCTCCCAGCTCCCCTAAATAAGGACAAATCAAACAGTTCTGATTAAAAATTGTCAAACATAATGTAAATAGTTGTGTTTAAACATCTCAGACCAACATACATTCTACACTGCGCGCTATTATGTAGCTCCAATATTGGTAACAGTATTACCTCATAAAAAACTGTTCATATGATACCTACTGTTGATGGTATTCTAATAAAGCAAAGATACAAAGGTCTATCACTAGTGCAGACTGTTATTTCCTTGATATTGTCGAATAATGTTTTTCGAATAAGTATATATTATTACCCGATGCCTTATATAAATGATAATTACTTATTTTTTGCTATTTCCTCGTCGAAAAAGTAGTTTTGCAATGTTTTAAACTGTTACCGGTGAATATTTTGAACTGTTGACCGGGCAATAGTTTGAACTGTTGCCCGACACAATAATGACGTCATTTCGTNTGGAATATCGATTTTATTTCACGAGTGATCATAGAAAATAATATTTTCACGAGTGGCGCAGCCACGAGTGAAAATATATTGTTTCTATGATCACGAGTGAATTAAAATCGATATTCAAACGAATCCAACAAATTTTCTTTTTATTTTATGCTTTTTTTTCACCGTTTATTTACGTTGTAAAGAGTTTAACTCGAGAATTTCGCTGGAATAATGAAGTCATTTCGTCCAAAAAAGTTCGTCATTTCGTAAAAAAAACCAGTTTTAAATACCATTCTTAAATACCATTTTTATTTCACTGATATTTTTCTATAAGCCACCGGAAAGCATATCATAAAATCGAGATATTTCTGCGGCGACCGCAGGATGTACAGATTGCATTATAATTTAAGCAAGGGTTATCATTTCTACGGCCGATGATTAAAATCCGTAGTCAGGTCGTAGAAAGGTTCTACTGCGCCCGTAGGGCAGCTGCGTCAGTCGGCCTTTTTATTTTTATCAAACAATGAACACAAAAATATATCAGTACCCGGTAAGTTAACGAATATGTTAAATAAGAGTTCCACCTTCGTTTTTAATATTCTTTTTGGAAGCATATTGTACAAAACCTCTTTGAAACTGAATAAAATGAATGTAGCAACCAAGCTTGTCACCGAACGCACCAGAATGTTCGCATGGAAGCCGCGAGGCTGCTGCGGAATACAAAAAAAAAACACGACGACGACTGCACGGACTCTGTGGATCATGATTGTATAGGCCGTACAGATGCAGTAAGCTTTCTGTCTCCATTTACACAAAATAAGAGGAACAGCGTTTTTACAAATTTCACCACTATAGAATATGTCCGTGTGAATTCTGCAGAGGCATTATAAAACGCTACTGTCCGTAGAATGTTCAGACCGAACGACAGCCATGGTAAATGTGACTGAGGTTTTTTAGCCATACTGTTGCCTTACTTGTTCAGAGAACGACACTTGTCAGCCTGCAAGTACGATTAATTATGACCTAAATAAAAATAGTTTTAATGCAATGAGTGTACTATAAACATAACATTTTGGTGACCAAATTGAAACAGCAGTACTATAGATACTTTTAACATGTAAATAGTGTACCTTGTTGTCTGCCAACTCAAGTTATTTAAGCTCAATGTTCTAGAAAAGGAACATTGTGTCTCGGAGGAGTAGTTACCCTTATCTAAATGTATTAAAGATAGACAGGAGGATGAATACTTAAATTTGTCAGGAGTTACTTCCCTGTTTTTTTATATTGATTTAAATTGTATGTTAATGACAATAAAGCTGACTAATACAGTACGTTATTCAATAGGTTGATATATGAGACAATATAAAAAAGATACTTTTTAAAATAATTATTTATAGTAAGTGCTATAATAAACATATTATAGAAAAAATACCATTCGGACCAAACCGTTATTTAGTTTCACTGTACTCATATGAATTCGTGATGTGGCTATTTGTCATATTGTCTCATTGAAGTTGAAAATCAAATTATTGTCATAAAATTATTGTAGAAGGAAACGTTTAGTAAAGTAGTTAAAGGGACTGTCAACCACGAATGACGAAAAAAGAAAAGTTCTAAAATACCGTATTTTTTTTACAATTATTAGTTTATATTGATTAAAATATCACGACTGGATATTACATTACTTGAAAAAAGTCCATATGTTCAGTATATTCGGTAATAAAAAATCGAAAGTACATCGCGAAAATAGGTGACATAACGATATACACACTATAAATAACGCAAGTAGATTGATCATTTTATATATAAAATATATACAATTCACTACACATGCACAATTTGCATTCCTGGGTTTACCAAGTGACGATGATGATCGATCTACTTGCGTTATTTATGGTTAACTGGTAGTTACCTGGTAGACATACACAGTAAAATTTATTACCGAATATACTGAAAATATGAAAACTTAACAACTTTTTTCAAGTAAAAAATATAACAGTCGTGATATTTTAATCAATATAAACTAATAATTGTAAAAAATACGTATTTTAGAACTTTCCTTTTTTCGTCATTCGTGGTTGACAGTCCCTTTAAGTAAAACCAGCCTGATTATTGGAAACTAAAACATTAACATCAAGACAATGACGCCTGTGTCAGTTTATTTCATACAACTATCAAAGTCAAAGAGGATCAAAGAAGAACATACATTATGACTGCCATGTTTATCTTTTGTAAATCATAGGTTCAATATTTTATTCAACGTATAAATTCAAGTNTGTATATTATCATTAATGAGTTTTATCTTAGGCGTCTAAAGCGACTGGTTTCACATCTACATGCATATTATCAATGACCTTGGGTTTAGCAGAGAGCGGATTTATTTCTTAGCAAAATAGAGGAAGACGTTTCCAAATTGTATACTTTATGAGCTTGTCTAACGTTCGCAAATACAATAAGAGGGACATAAACCAACCTTATATATATGTTTTGTATTATGAAAGTGACGTGCTCTAAATATTGACAAATATGCTTATACATTCTTAACTTATTATCGCATTCTGCGATTTATTAGTCCCTGTCAGAGACTTTAGATTCTAAATCATCATCCTAGTTTGTTTCCTCTATGACAAAAATTTCGTTTAAAATACCTGTCCAGATTCAACTGGGATGCCTTGACCCAGAATATTTCTGTGCGCTTTTAAAACTGCCAGTTACACATACTACATATAGACATTAGGGCCTTTATCAATGCCCTTGTTTCTGGTAAGTGGCAGAAGAAATATATCGCGCATGGTTCACAAATAATTAGGAACCTTTCGTACTTTCATAAGTTTTGACATTAAGCCATAACAACAAATAATTCGATCTGCTTAAACAATAACACATTCATTATTTAGAACGTGAGTATAAATGGTCTTGTTAAACGACTCGCAAAAATAGTGTTGGGTTTAAATGAAATTTCTGGATTAAATAACCAGTCTATCGTTTCGTTTTGTGTCGTTGCATAGTTATTATTTTGTACTCTATGAACTATGATAAATCGGTATTGAATGACAGAGTACGATTCCATATAACATATTAGAGTGCACATTTATTAGTTGCATCTTCACGTTTTGCAATGATCGAGTACGCTTTGTAATAAAAGTCGAGCTCATGACAGTGCAATTTATTACATCGATCTTTACTGCAATGGTAATATTATCGATCTTAAACCAGGAAATAATTTACTGTTTCAAAGTGAATTCTTTTACAAAAATAATTGTACAATCTAAAGGGTATAATAAACACGTACATGTAGAGGTACTTATAACAAAACAAGTTATCAAATATGTTTTGATCGGAAACGACATGATATCAAAACGTTTAATTTTCTTTTGCTGCCCATTACTGGTGTCCCAATAGATAACAAATAAACTGAGCACCACCAGAACTGTTCATATTTTAAAGCCCTTGAGTTTAAAAATCCATGCATACACGTGAAATTAAATCGATACACGTGTAAGGAATTAATAAAACGTATGGTTATATAATATTAAAAGACTATAACCCAACCAAAACGATCACTCAAAATATCAATTAATCCATCATGTCAAAAATGCATAATGAATAACTCGCGGGAGCACAAATGCCAATCGACTTTATTTTCATTCACTTAAAGAAATTAATGAACATATTTGTAAACGTTAAACATAATATAACAACATTTTAATAAACATTACGAGTAATATCTGTGTTGTTTTTTGTAACCGGATTAAAATTGGCACACTAAGGCCCACATTTATGAATGCCCATAACAAATATCACTCTCTTAGCAGTGGAGAGCTATTGCCTTTACCTGTGTACAAATTAGATACCGAGTCATCATGAGCGAAACAGTTATTTTCATAGAAATCATGTTGGTTTGGTCGTGACAAAGTGTCTTAGTAAATATGTGTAATACCATTCAACACTAAATCGTGATGACCCAGAATGAAGCTAATCGGTCTGAAACTGCAAGCTGCCCATGAATCCAGATATGAATCAATGTGTTTTTGCACAACCCTGTTTCGGGTAAATGCACAACATTGTCTTCAGGGAACAAAAACGTTCCTGTTTTACAGATTATGAACTTTTCGTTTTTTCGGAAGTGTGGGCACTAAGCCACAACAACGAAAGATACATTGTGGAACACAATTCTTGTTTGTTAGTAATCGGAGAATAAGGTTGGGTTTACATGTGATAATATAAATCTGCAACTAAAATGCTAGTCTATATTTTCGGTGCGTTTTTGCATAGTTCATATTATGAACTTTAATGAATCCTTGTTAATAATTTCAGTTAAGTTCGATCGAGAAATGCATTTTTTCAAAATTTAAATTTTGAATCTTCGGTGTGAAGTGAATTCGTTGTTTGTTGCCTATAAACTACGATCAATCAAAATCCAAACTACTTAATTAAGTAATGTTTGCCTAAAACAAGTGTAAAACCGCACCTATAACTATAGTGTGCTTTAAAAAAAGAATTGTGATAACTCTTTAGATCATCTGAAAGTACATCTTGTAACTCAAGCTACTTGAGTCATTTTAATTTGACACTGTTGGTTTGACAATCAAAGCACCCCTATAACACCCGCTTGAAAAGTTAAACCGTTTCTTATTTGTTTACATTGTACCATGCTCACAACTCCGGGATCGTTTTTACTACAGGTAGTATCATTTTACGATTGAATGAGTGAAACGTAACAATTAGCATACTATTTCACGCGCGATATACACAGAGAGTAATCTCCGTTCATATGAGTGCACCATTTTCAGAATATCTAAAAATAAACATTCTGGCTGGACGAATCAACGTGAAGCGTGCAAGAATTGCAACAAGTTCTTATCTGACACAGAAAATATTATTACGCATTTGGAAATCAGACTAGTTATGCATTCTGCTGCATGTGTTTTGTTCACATTTTCAGTATATCGAAATTAATCTTTGCATTTAGGTTAGCCAGATTCTTGAAAGCCTTTGATTAAAAAATTGTTTTAATCTTCAATTAACTAAGTTCATTTTAGTTTCACACTTAAGAATGCAGTTAAATGTACTTTAGCGATAAACTCCATTTATCCACGTTTTTGACATTAAAGAGACTTGTTCACATATTTGTTTTGCATATTAAAATATGCGTATAACCAAATGTGTTCAAGTAAAATTACCTTAAAACATGCATTTACAAATAAAATAAAAGGATTCGAACCTTGTATCAAAATGATAACGCCTTAACCAATCGGATTTTCCAGCATGACAACTTCTGAGGTGTTTTAGCTTCATGCAAGCAGTCCACGTCATATAAACAACAAATAAAACAGAAACACCGAAAACATTCCCACTAGTATATCATTTCGAGTTGCAGGCGGCTTATACTTCTCTTACCCGATTACTTCTCATAAAATGTATTTAAAGTAAATTTCTGTATATAAATTTGAATCGCTCCTTCATTTACAATTTTATGTGTTGGAGTCTGTGACAACGGTAATAAAAATAAATAATTGCGTCATTCTGCGAACCGATTCCTCAAAATGTTTGAAATGCAAACATTCAAGTTGCTTTATAGTATGGGCTTCCTGATAAAAAACGACGACATCAAACACAAAGTGCAGGTTTCACACTGGTGAATGACCAAAGCATAACGACACTTCAACAACAACAACAACAACACAGACGAACATAACGTGTAGGTCAAAACTCGCCGACAGAAATGGACATAGATGTATAACTTCACGGTGTTTGATAATCAAGGTTCCTGCTTTGACCATAGTCAATGACGTAGTCTTGACAGTGCCTCTTCCCAGGCAGGAGAATATCCCGTTGGCTGCCATAAATGTCTCACGCGATGACACATGTGAAGCCGAACAAACAAAGTTTGAATTACCGCTGTTGGGTACCTACCAATTGACATGACAAAGTTAATCGCTTAGTATTAAACCGCCCATCATATTTATTATGTAAAATTATGTCAAAGGAACGGTATTAAGTTATTCTGGTATAGTTCATAATCTTGTTTCATATTAAGTTTAAACCTGAATCTCGAGGAGGTGTGGATATGATAGAACAGTACATTACATGTAATTTAAATTTACTATCGGTTGAAGGTCATGGACCAAAGTTGTTTTCACGCAAGAGACTCGAAAGTACACAATAATTATTGAACATTCTGCCAGATCACAAATATTTATAGTGGACAGCTGTTCAGCTAAAACCAATGCCCCCCGTGGCCGATAAACAAAATACGACCTGACACATAAAAAAGCACCCGTGTGTGCTTATCGGAAATTTAAAGCCACTTTAATATCACGCGTAGTCTTTGAGAGCCATTCAGTGAAACCTTGAAGACACCTGTATCTGTTGACGACTTTAATTTCAATATATGTTTTATTAACTTTAAAACGGTAATAATATATTATAAAATTTGATTAATATCCATATTAAAGAAAACATATAACCTTTCAACGGCCTTCAATTTATGTACATTTTAGTACAAAGTAAATACACACAGATTCAATACTTATTACGCTCGTGGAGGTTTCTCTGCTCTGGTTGATGCATTATTGAGTAAATTCTTGGACTCAGAGCCGAATTTTTTACCTTGGAATTTTCGAAGATATCACATCTTCTTCATCAGCTGATCACTGGCTAACTGACGTCACAGTCACATGACCGGTGAAGGGTTCCGTTACAAGAGGAGACCGATCGGCCGCTGAAAGTTTAAGGGGAGAAGTTGTAAAGATTCTAAAAAGTGCCACCAAACCTAAAAGCAACATCACCACAAAGGAAAGAGATGCCTTGCGTGACTTAGGTAAACGGAAAGACATTGTAATTCTACCTGCCGATAAGGGTCGTACTACGGTTGTGATGAACAAAACGGAGTATGTAGCAAAGATGGATAAGCTCACGAGCGACAGGGATACCTATGAACCACTGAAAAAGGACCCCACCAGGCAAGTGAAAACTAGATTGGTTAACATCTTAAAAAAATGGAAGAAGGACAATCTAATCTCAGATAAACTGTACAATCAACTTTATCCCACAGCAGAGAACGTCCCAAAATTATACGGACTACCCAAAATTCACAAAAAGGATGCTCCTTTAAGACCAATTGTATCGAGCACAGGAAGCGTATTGTATGCAACCGCTAAATACATTGCTTCGGTCATTGGCCCCTTGGCGGGTAAAACGGAACACCACATAGTTAACTCGGTGGATTTCGTTCAGAAGATCAAGGATCTTGAGGTACCCCCAGGCACGAAATTGGTATCCTATGATGTCTCAGCACTTTTCACTTCAATTCCAGTACCTAAAGCACTCACAGTGATCAAGAACAAATTGGCTGGAGACACCAAACTCAACGAACGATCTGAACTCAGTGTTGAACAAGTGACCGAGTTGTTAGACCTCTGCCTTAGTAGCACATACTTCATATACAATGAACAATTCTTCCAACAGAAGCAAGGTGCAGCCATGGGTTCTCCCGTATCGCCGATTGTCGCGAACTTATATATGGAGTTCTTTGAGAAGCAGGCATTGGAAACTGCAAGGAATCCACCGTCCCTCTGGCTGAGGTACGTGGATGATACCATGACTAAAATCCACGAATACAATATCCAAGAATTCACGGACCACATCAACTCAATAGACGAACATATCAAGTTCACTTCAGAGCAGGAGGAAGAAGGCCGTATTCCGTTCCTGGACACATGTGTTCACGTGGCAGACGATGGGTCGACGAAAACCACGGTTTACAGGAAACCGACGCACACCGACCAGTATCTGAACTTTCAGTCCAACCACCACCTTGAACACAAACGATCAGTTGTACGCACCCTACTCCACAGAGCCAAAACCCTAATAACAAAAGAAAAAGACCAGAAAGATGAAATCGAACATGTGAAATCCGCTTTAAGAACCAACGGATACCCGGATTGGATATTCAGACTACCCAAAAAGAAAGAGAAAGCAGTAGACAAAGATAAGGGAACACAAAAGAGACCGACTGCAGGCATACCTTATATCAGGGGCACCTCAGAAGTATTGGCTAGAGTATTCAAAAAACATGGAGCCAACATCTTCCACAAACCTTTCAATTCCATCAGACAGAACCTCACCAAAGTTAAAGACAAAACAGACAAAATGAAGAAATGTGGTGTGATCTATCATGTCCAATGTGAGGACTGCGTAATA